>PVJL010000565.1:290799-344310 GCA_004026885.1 Lyroderma lyra
TTTTTTTTTTTTTTTTTTTTTTTTTTTTTTTTTTTTTTTTTTTTTTTTTTTTTTTTTTTTTTTTTTTTTTTTTTTTTTTTTTTTTTTTTTTTTTTTTTTTTTTTTTTTTTTTTTTTTTTTTTTTTTTTTTTTTTTTTTTTTTTTTTTTTTTTTTTTTTTTTTTTTTTTTTTTTTTTTTTTTTTTTTTTTTTTTTTAATTTGTTTGCTTTTTGTTTTTGTTGTTCCATTGCCTTGGTTTTCTTCTTTGAGACTATACATAGCAATATACATTTTCTTTTTTGAGTTGGATCTTTGTATAATATATTGTTATATTCAATAGAGAAATAAACTTCTCTACTATTCACAGACTTGTATATCCACTTGTCTTCTCAGCCTATACATTTGCATTTCTAATAGACATCTCAAAGTCACCATGTCCAAAACTGAGCTGATCTTCCCTGCTAAGTCTTCTTTAAGAAGGTTTTTCTGTCTCATTTGTTGGTACTTTCATTTTTTTTCTCTTCCTCACTCCTGATCCAGTGCTGCTGTTCTTCATCTAACATGGGCCTTTGTGTGTGCCCTCTGTGAGGAATTTTTTTTTTTCATCATTTGAGGTCTGTCCAGAAAGTATCCAGCCATGCAATATGAAAAATAGGCATTTATGGCTAGATTTTTTTGGACAGCCTTCATACAGTAATGAATTGATGATTCTATGAACCCACTGAGCTGTAGGACCAGAAACATGCAAAGGTAGTGAGAAAATCAGATCATGCACAAGATAATAGGACCAAAAGCAAGGCTCTTATGTGGACACTAAACAAAAAATTCCTGAAAGGAAACTGGTAAAAAGCTATTATTAATACCCAGTTTGGGGCATTAAAATGTTTTTCTGGGGCATAGCCATATCATTCATCTTCAAACTCCATGGGACTGCAGCAGGGAAGTCCTGGTCTCTGTTGGTTTTATTTTAGTTCTTGGTCTTTTTAGGCTGGAACTGTTTCTAGAAATGCAGTCAAGATCCTTTTTAGTTAGTAAAACGTTGGAATGAAGGTTGCTTTAGGAGGTGAGTACCCAACATATCTTCAACCAACTACAGGGTTTTTTTTTTTAGTACTTGAGACAGTGCTTGAATAGTTGCCATAACTTCTCCCTAATGCATTGTTAATTTAGTCAAGAATTAGTTATGTGTGTCCCTGTCTTCTATAATATATATTATTAAAATTCTTTTTTTGGTACCATAAAGAGATTATTATTTTCATTTTAAAATAATTTTAATAATATTACAATGGAAGTTTATTTTTTGAAACAGGTTCAAAAACTTCCATGTAGTTTCATGTATGTGTTTATTTTATACATATTGTTTACTAAGTGCACTTAAGAAAAAGTGACATTTTTCTGATTTTATAAGAAGTAATATTAATACATTAAGTAAACAATTCATAAGTTTCAAATTCCTTGCTGTTTTGGGTAGTGTGATGAAATTTTGCGCTGTCTTGTTCTGTTCCACCTGGGACATGAATCATCCCTTTGTCCAGCATATCCATACTGTGTACGCGATCCACCTGTTAGTCAGTAGCCTTGTCAGTTATCAGAGATAGAAACACACCACATTCACACAATTTTATTGTAATTGTTTTGTTTTATTATTAGTTGTTGTTAATCTCCTACTGTGCCTAATCTGTAAATTAAACTTTATGATAGGTATGTATGTATAAGAAAATCATAGGGTTTGGTAATATCTGGTTTCAGGCATCCATGGTGGTGGGGGTTGGATATCTTGGAACTTAATCTCCCTCAGATAAGGGGGGAATACTGTATCTTTAAATAATAAGGACTATTAAAAAATACATCACGTATCTTAAGAAATTCCTTAATATAAAATATCCAGACATAATTTTCAGTTTAATTTTTAATTTTTCAGTTGCTTGAAACGTAACTTTTATAGTTTGAATCAAATACACATATTGCAATTTGTTGTTAATATTTTTTATGTCTCTTTTAATTAGGTTCCTATTGCTTCTCTTTTTATTCCCTTGCAATTTATTTATAGGGAAAAATGGGGTTATATCCTGTAAAATTTTCCGTGGTCTGGTTTTTGCATCTGAGTGGTGTCATTTAGCACATTCTTCTGTCCTCTGTATTTCCTATAAATTGGTAGCTGGATCTAGGGTCTTTAACACAGATCATTTAAAGAGAATTAATTTCCAGATTTGTAAAGTTTTCTTCTCTTAAATCCTTAACATGGTCTGCCTGAGAAAGCTTTGCAGTCTCTCATTCTCCATGTCTCCTCCTACAATACTTCTGCCAAAGAAAGGAATAACTCTTTTTACTGTATTGGATTGGCATTGGGTGTTAAAAAAGAAATCTGGGGTTTGAAACACATGGACAATTACATATATAATCATGATGTCATGGTTTAAAAAGTGAATGACTCTAATGACTGGGTAACAAAATGGTCTGTTAGGTACTTCTGAGTCTGTTTTCATCAAAATCAAAATTGAAGGGAGAATTAATCAAATTTATCTCTCAGAGAGCATGAAAAATAAGTTTGCGAGGTTCCCTGGTGGTGTAGTGGCTAGGCTTCGGTGCTCTCAACACTGTGGCCTGGGTTCGACTCCCAGCCAGGGAACCACCACAAAAAAAAAAAAAAAAAAAAAAAAAAAAAAAAAAAAAAAAAAAAAAAAAAAAAAAAAAAAAAAAAAAAAAAAAAAAAAAAAAAAAAAAAAAAAAAAAAAAAAAAGGAAAAATAATTTTTGATGATAGTTCACTGAAATTTTTGTCATGTAACTAAGATTGAAAGAATTGAGTGACATTGTTGAGTGACATTGTTTTCACATAGTTCCTTTCACTTACTTATACTTACCTACTTAGGTCAGCAAGTTTTATGTATAAGTTTACAAATCAAAAAAGTATACACTGATGAACACTGTTGCATTTTAGCAATATTATTTGTTATGGATACCTGAAATGGGGTTGAGGGTGGAGGAGAGGAACCCCTGCATGTGTATCTTAACAGATTCCTTACAATGAAAATGTACTTTTTACATTTATTTTATCAAAATTTGTAATACACCTATAATTTGAACAGTTACATCCTAATAATGGTTGTCAGAATAATTCAGAATCAAATGTGTTTTCAACATTTAAGAGTCTGTGATCAGATGGAATTTAATTATTATTTCAATTTATATACCCCTTTGTTGCAGAGATAGGATGATCAATAAATACCTTCAAGCATAAAATGGTATTCCATTATGATTAAATACTGTGGGAGAAAAAGAATGGAAATTTGTCTTACAGGAGAAATGAACAGTTATAAAATATCTGGCTATAAGAGGAGGATGATATTCCAAGTTCCTTTGAATACTTAAGAGTGATGTAACAATTATTAAAAATGCTAATATTTATAATACCTTGGAATTACTATTTTGTAACTATTAAGTTGATGAAAAATTTAAATGTAAATTTACAAATATTTCGAGGTACATAGTTTTTCAAGATTCTTTTTGGTAGATACATTAACAAATATTGAAGTTGTGCCCACTTAACGTCAGGCTCTGCTGTGTTGATAAAATGACTAAAGTGTTACATTCCTGGCTTTCAAGAAGATTTTCTAGAAAAAAATACTTTATGTCTGCAGCAAGGACACATAACTTTATAGAATCATGAAATGCAAAGAAGCTTCTATACACCCCACTCCCCCATTCTTGGCAAACAACAGCGGATTCTGTAGTGTGCATAAGCAGAATTACAAATCCATATTTAGTATTTGGAATTTTAAATCAACCCTCCCTCGTGGTTTTTTTTTTTTTTTTTTTTTTTTAATCTGTCCGCTGGAAAATAAATACTAAAATGAAAAAATTTTTACAGTGATTAAAATAACATTAGATTCTGTAGTGTCATTTCTAGTGTAGAAAATTTAAAAAATTTAAACATTCATTTATACCTCATTTTAATTTGTCCACAAAGGAAACAGATGAAAGAAGGAAAAGAAGAATTTTGCATGGCTTAATATTTCATCAAGATAACTTAATGTGTGTGTCTCCTCCATGAAGAATAAATTGGAATGCTAAAATAGAAAGGTTAATGTAGACATTTCTTAAAACTAATTTTTTTTTTTTTTTTTTTTTTGCTTGAAGGAAGTGCTGTTTCCCTAGGTTTTTAAATCCTAACGTATCAGGTTGGTCCTTTTGCTGGGGATGAGGCACTTTTGTGGTAGTGTTGCTATGGTGACTGCTTTCCAAGTGCTGCCTCAAGGTCACTCATCACTCATAGCCCTGAATACTTGGATTTTGTTAAAGAAAAATATCAACACTCAGTGGATAAAATGAAGTTAATTTTGCACATTGCATAACTCAATCACATCTAGCAATATTATAAACTCTATTTTGTGTTGACATTATTGATAAACTATTTTTTTGAATATTGAATTTTAATATGACAGAATAGAAGGCTAATGGTATATTTATAAATTATCTGTAGCCATATATTGTAATATTTGAGTTTATTCCATTTGTGACTTTTTTTTAACGTAGCAACTTGATTTTACTGTGTTTATGTTTGAGTATGTCTAAACATATCTGCTTCAGTATTTTTTTTTTTTTTTTGTTATGAGACAAGGGCAAAGATTTCTTAACATTCCTTTTCATTTGGGTAAACTTTAGCTTGAAGTTTCCACCATCAGCCTTTGTTCATATTAGGGTGGTCATTTTATTTTCTTTAAACTGGATTTCAGAGATCTGTTGTCAACCTGGCTTTTGTTTCATGTACTCTTTGTTTTATACTGCTTTTAGTTTCCCTTAGATTTACTTTCTGGATTTTTATCTTTTAGTTAGGTATAAATGTTACACCACCAAAGGTTTTCATTAGAGTATAGTATTATTATCAGACTGGTTGTCATTGAAGGAAAACATGAAAAGAAATGCCTTTTTGTGTTGTTCTTTATTTTCATGTGATTTTTGTTCTAAGGAGAGAAGAATCAGAGCTCTGTGTCTTCATTAGGCTGGAAGGTGACTTTGAAATCAGAAATGAGAAACATTACTGTAAAATGGGAAGTGCCACCGAAATAAACACACACAATTGCTATTCCAACATGTATAGCTAGAAAATTCGGTCTTTCAGCTAATTAGAACCTAACTAGTTGTTCTACCTCCAGGGGAATTGGATGAATTGGTTCTCATAAAGCATTTCCATTTCTGCTTCTGCAGAGCAGCCACCTTTGCAGTGTCTGATCAAGATTGTACTTTGCATGCTTGAAATTTCAATGAATGCAGAGCTTTATAGGTAGTATTGTAGATCGGCCAGGTAGTATATGCCATCTAATGTTGATTTCTTTTATGCATATTTATGAAACCAAGTACGTTATCTGATGCCATTTTTGCTATTTTTTTTTTTTTTTTTAGAAAAAGGAATTGACTTAAAACTGGGTCGGCTATGATGTGAAGTAATATGATTCAGAAAAAAGATGGTTAGACTGGCAGTCAGGGCCTTGCACTGATACTCCATTTGTCTTACTATGTGAACTTGGTCAAGTAACTTTTGTGCTTCAGTATTCCTCATCTGTAAAACAGGGTGGTGCCATTTCCATTGTGACCTTCCATGATTCCAGTCTCAATATTGTTTTGTGTATTAAATTTGGGTTATCTTCTGAAATGGAGAATTACAGTCCATACTAATCTAAAATACTGAAACTTTCCAGTCAATTTGTTGGATTTTTTTTGATGGAGATTCATTTTATGTTTCCTTAGGTAACATTAAAATGGTTTTGTGTTCTAGATGCACATATAAGTAGATTATTTTGAAAGGGGAGGAAGAGTTTGAGAGTGGTACTGCTTATTTGGCAAATAATTAGCAGTTTTTAAAAAACTTTGTGACTAAAAGTTAGAATTGAATGTAGAAATAGAAGTTGAGAAATACCAAGTAGAAATCAGTTTTGACTATCTTGAACATGAACTTATATAGGTTCTAGACTTTTTCAGTGAGGAGAGGGTTAATGTGCATGTGTCTCCATAGCACAGGAAAGCATTAGTCTCAAAAGATGGTGCACATCCTTGTTCCTTTTTTTACTAGAAAACAATATGAGTTTTAAAAAGTGTACAATATATAGAATATGAGAGCAAAAAGTGAAAGCTCTTTGTGGTTTGGTATTGTATCTTTTCATACCCACTTCCCATGCATATACAAACACACAGTTTTTACTGTAGATCATATAGTGCTTATTCTGCCTTTGCCATCTTTTTTGTAAATAGAGATTTACTTCATTTAAAAAATGACAAATACAGATCTGTTATAGTCATATTAAACCAGACCTAGTTTATGTGGGTTGGTATATTGATTGGCTGGTAAAACAGTGCCGCAAAGAATGTCCTTTTTCTTCCATTTTTATCCAGGTGTGCAAATATTTCTATAGAACAGATTCTACTAAGTTGAATTTCTGGGTCATAAGGGTATCCTTAATAATTGGATAGGTATTTCAAAATTGCCTTGCAGGAAGGTTTAAAAGTTTACAGTCCTGTTAACAGTGACATCTACTTTGTATGCACGTTTTCTTTGGAGGATGATCTATCACAGCTACCATTTATGGAGTTACCCACCTTGTACAGGGAATTGTGCCAGGTGCTCAGCAGATAATTTGGTAAGATATTTTTGTCCCTATTTACAGTTGAGGAATTTGAGGGTCAGATAGTGAGATAACTTCCTTAAGGCCACATAACTATTAAGTGGCAACATTGGGGTTTAAATCCCCTATCTTCTGAATTCAAAATCTGTGTTGTTTTTTTTTTTTTTTTTCTTTAATCCCAAAACAGTGTGTCTAATATTGCAGAGATAGAGGGACTGTCTTTAATATGTGCACATAAAAGATAAGAATATGCATATCTTCCTTCAGAACCAGTGATAATAGCCACATAATACATGTTAATAGTGCTTTTAGATTCCCATAACCCACATAGTATAAATAATGCACTTTATTAACAAAAACTGTGACATATAATTCCTGATTCTGGCTTTAGGTGTTCAATTTTTTTTTGATTTTGGAAATGTGTCTAATTTTAAGTAGTGTTGAGATTAGTTTGAGGAACCAATGACTGCAACTAGAAGTACACAGCCAGCCTGTAAAACCCATCTACTTTGAGAAAGAGTAGGCTGTCTTTTGCCAGGTCTACCATAACAATGTATCACAGACCAGGTGGTTTAAACAATAGAAATTAATTTTCTTACGGTTCTGGAGGCTAGCAGTCCAAGATCAAGGTATCCACAGGGTTGATTTCTTCTGAGGCCTCTCTCCTTGGTTTGTTAATGGCAGTCTTCTCCCTGTATCTCTGCATGATCCTCCCTCTGTGTGTGTCTGCATTTTAATCTTTTCTTATAAAGACACCAGTGATACTGGATTAGGGCCCACCCTAGTGACTACATTTTAACTTAATTACCTCCTTACCATATCTCTAAATATGGTCATATTCTGAGGTGTTGGGGGTTAGGACTTCAACATGTGAATTTTGGGGGATACAATTCAATTCATAACACAGGCCATATTATTTTTGTTTAAATGTGATTTTGTTTTAAATTGTCATTCTTTTATTTTTTTATATTTTATTTTATTTTTTGCTTTTTGGTATGTGGGCAGCTCCCCGGCTGGGAATCGAACCCAGGCCGCAGCGCTGACAGCACCAGCGCTGAAGCCTTAAGCTGCTACGCCATCAGGGAACTCCCCCTAAATGTGATTTTTTAAGTGCTCTATACATTTGAAATGACTTTGATTTTTAACATTATGAAAATACTAAATACTTTAACAATTTTCAGCTCTACCATAATAAATGCAAACCATTTATTTAGCTAGTATTATAATAACTAAATTTTATAATGAGAAAATTGTTATTATTGGGGGCAGTTTAGAAGTAAAGTACACATATATTGTTAGGAACGAAGCTAAGGGAGTGAGGAACAGTAATGACAGGAAAAGCCTTTATTCTCAGAATGTAACTTTTGCTACTTGGATTTTTGCTTTTTAAGATTCTTCTATCATAAGGCAACAATAATATCTATAGTTACCATTTATTGATCACTTGATACATATGTCAGAATCTAAGTATTTTAGGTGCTTTATGTAATTCTCTCATATAATTCTCACACCACCACCAAAAGGTATTTTTTATGTCCATTTTAGGATTAGGCCCTCAGCTGGATGGTGCAGTCTTTATGATACTGCCTTCTTGTTTTCTCCTTACTTGAAATGTCATTTTATGACAAATTTCTCTACCATATTATAGATGATTTTGTCTTTTATGGACAGGCTAGTTTCTTTCAATATTGCAAAACATGGAGGAGCCTGTGGTTTTCTCCTATGTGTTTGGCTGAATTCCAAATATCATTCCTGGAACAGAAAACTGAAGGCATTTGGTATTTTATACATGACATTCAGTCATAAGTGTGTATGTATGTTTTAAATTGCAGAAAACTGTAGTAGTTGTGTTGACATCCTTTAATTATATTTTAATCTCTGGAGTCTAAGGGATTTATATCAACATCACAGATTATTTGATGGCAAATTTAATCTTCTTTTTCAGTAGTGTTTTACTGTATTTTCCTTTGTGCTTGTAACCAAAAAGATAGTTTTATGTCTTGTTTGTAGTAGGATATCGTCTACAGAGAATTTCTCAAATGTTAGGGGATTTTAGGTAAAACCTACTTACATACAGGCATACAGGTATATGTGGGTTCAGTTCCAGACTATCACAATTAAGTGCATGTCACAATAAACTAATAAACTGAGTTGTAATCTTTTTGCTGGTAGAGTCTTGCCTTCAATTTGTAAAAAAACACACCTGTGAAATGCAGTAAGGCGAAGCACAGTTAAACAAGGTATGCCTTTATTGGTAAGCAACTTCAGATGTTTTGACCTCTTTATGGGGAATGGTTCTCCTTTCCAAGATCTCTGAGTGTATATATATTCATCTTCATGAATCTTTCCTCCCTTCATTTAATCTAACAAAATTTTGTACCTCCTATGTGTTAGCACTGTGGTTAAAACACAGGAAGAAGAACAGGGAAAGAGGCAGTTACCAGATGATAAGCACAATAGGGACCTCCGAGGTGTGAGTTACTGAGCTCATTGGAGAGGTGTGTAACCTCATTCGGGATTGGGAGGGTGGGCTGGAAGAGATAAGGTGGAGGCATCTGGGTAAGCTTTCAGGGGGAGGAGTGTTATAAGGTATAAATGGGGGGTGAGTGGTAGGTCAGTAGAACAGCATTCTGACTGAGAGCAGCTTGTGCAAATGACTTGGAGCAGTTGGGCTGTTCTCTGGGCAATGGTAAGTTATTTAGTATGGCTGCATCATTAGATACAAGGAGAAGTCTTTAGAAATGAGCTGAGAAAGGAATTTGAACTTCATAGGCATGGAAGAGTTTAAGTAGGGGCATGGGAGAATTGCCCTGATTCAGTTGAGGATTAAGTGGAGAATAAAAGTACTTTTGGGGTAATCCAGGGAAAACATGCTACCTGAACTACTAAAGAGTAGTAGTAATGGAGTTAGAAAGAAATGGGTAGATTTGAGAGATATTAAAAACTAATGATAGCATGAGATGATGGAGGTTCAGGGCATGAACACTTAAGAGCATCTCGTGTGTCTGAGTTCTGAGTTTAAGGTAGGCATTCAGTAACCATTTGTTGAATTGAATAAATGGACAGAATAGGTAGGTGTAGTGATGATCAGAAGTTGTAAGTCTAACATATTTCTTTCTGAGTTCTATCTGTTTTTAGACATTGAATATTGCTGTTAAGGAAATGTAGTGGTGGAATTTCCATATAAGTCTATATAAAAAGTTGTTGAAAGACAGATTGTCAAATTATTTCCCCCTAAGGTCACATAAGTGGCAGACCGATAGAATTCAGGTCTTTTCAATTCACGTGTTTCATAGTATACTTTTTCTTGTGCCACATAACACTTAACTACATTAAAATTTTATATAAGCCCCTTTGAAGGCTTTATTGGTATTGTTTTGTCCTAAAGATAATTAAATCTTAACTCAAACTCATTGGTATACGGTGGGGGCTGTTTGGAAAGTATCCAGCCATATGTTAATAATATGAAAAATAGAGACAATTATGTCTGCATTTTTTTCTGGACAGCCCTCATATTTAAGGGTGTGCTTCATCAGACTTAACAAGTCACAGCTTTTGAAGTCCTTCCTTAACTGTGAAATGAGATACTTTTCCTAATAAGTTAATGCATATTATTACTTTAAATAAGTTTTATAATACTCCAACAATAGTAAGTATTATTGCTGTATTTTCTCCTTGTACTCTACAAATGTCTTGGTGATGGAAATTTTGAGTTCTAATTTGAGATTTATTTATGTCTTGCTTTTTGAAAGCCTGAACATACTTTCCCATTGTAGTGCTTGAAAGAAATGTCTGTGTACAAACTTTTATATTCCCCAAGACTTGTGCTAAAAGTGGTTTTTCCTGTTTATGCATGTGTCTGAAAAGATATCCATGTAATAAACAGCAGTATCTTAAGTGCTCACTTGGTACTTAACAGGCTTTGTCATTATTAGAAATTGTCAGGGTCAGCATTGCTTCCTTCTGTGTGAATGAATCTACCCAGCTACTGTCCAAGTTATCAGTGGAAGTGAGAGTGGCCTATGAAACTGGTTTACAATATTTTCTTCCCTGATTCATTTTTAGCTATATGTTTGTGCTTTTTGTATTTAATTAAAAAATACTTAGTAATTTTACAAGTTAAATTTCTTCTTGGTAAAACAGCTCTGAGTTTTTTGTGTGAATCATTGGCAGTCTGTAATTCCTTTTTGGGAATATTGGAAGTTTGTATTTTCCTACAGCTTAACAGTCCTTAAAACAAGTTTATTGTAAGAGATTATCATCAGGGAGTTCCCTGATGGTGTAGTGGCTTAAGGCTTCGGCGCTGGCGCTGTCAGCGCTGCGGCCTGGGTTCGATTCCCAGTCAGGGAGCTACCCACATACCAAAAAGCAAAAAAAAAAAAAAAAAAAAAAAAAAAAAAAAAAAAAAAAAAAAAAAAAAAAAAAAAAAGAGATTATCATTGGAATATAAGATTAATTTCCCTGACAAGACAAAAACTGTCATTACAATATATTCTGCTTGGCATTTTTGAATTGCTGGAAAAAAATTTTCCAGAAAAGTTTCTTTTATGTGCATGGTATGCAAAGACTTAGAACAGTTGTATGAGACTTTTAAAGAAAAAGCTTCCATACTGAATTAAGTTTAAATTTATCATTGAGAACCACCATGTTTGGATTAATGACCCAGAGATTGCATTGTCTACAATGAAGAATTTTTCATGTTCTTTTTTTTTTTTTTTTTTTTTTTTTGAGGGGGCTGGGTGTCATAGAGAAGTAAGCATATGTTACAAAGATTCTGCAGCCCTAATTTTGAAGTTTTTTACAACTCAGTTATAAAAAAAAAATCACAAAACTTTACTACTTCGTTTGTGTTAGATAATGTGGCATATTTCCTTGTAATTCTTATGCTTTAAAAAAATAATACTTTATTTTTTAGAATAGTTTCAGATTTACAGAAAAATTGAGGCATTAGGTACAGAGTTACCATATACACCCTTCCCCCCAAGTTTCCCCTGTTAACATTTTGCATTATTGTTATAATTAATGAATCAGTATTGATACAATATTATTAACTAAAGTCTATATTTTACATTCAATTTCACTCTGTGATTATAGTTCTCTAGGTTTTGATAAATGCATTATGTATTATATGGAATAGTTTCACCTCACTACAAATTACCTGTGCTTCACCTAGTCATCCTTTCCCTCTGAACCCTGGTAACACCTGGCCTTTTTACTGTTTCTGTAGTTTTGGCTTTTGCAGAATGTCATGTACTTGGAATCATATAGTATGTAGCCTTTTCACATTGGCTTCTTTCACTTAGTAATGTGCAGTTAAGGTTTCTCCTTTCTCTTCTCAACTTGACCACTCATTTTTATTGCTGAATGATAATCTTTTGTATGGATGTGCCACAGTTTATCCATTCACCTGTGGAGGACATCTTGGTGGCTTCCAGTTTGGGGCATTTATAAGTAAAGCTGCTGTAAACATTTGTGTATAAGTTTTTGTGTGGACAAACTTAACTGGGTAAACACATAAGAGTGTGTTTGCTGGATCATATGGTAAGAGTATATTTAGCTTTGTAAGAAACTACCAAACTGTCTTCTAAAGTGTCTGTACCGTTTTGCATTTCTTCCAGCAATGAATGAGACTTCTGTGGCTTCATATTCTCATCTACATTTGTTATTGTC
Organism: Lyroderma lyra; assembly: GCA_004026885.1. Lineage (NCBI taxonomy): Eukaryota > Metazoa > Chordata > Mammalia > Chiroptera > Megadermatidae > Lyroderma > Lyroderma lyra. Next base: position 303,068 of record PVJL010000565.1, read on the forward strand.
GGTTTTTTAGATTTTAGCCATTCTAATAGGTGTGTGGTAGTGTATCTCATTTTTGTTTCAATTTGTAATTTCCTAGAAACATATGATAATGAGCATCTTTTCATGTGCTCATTTGCCACCTGTATATCTTCTTTGGTGAGGTGTCTAGATCTTTTTGCCATTCTTTAATTGGGTGGTTTGTTTTCTTATATTGATTATTGTTTCTTATTGGTGTTACTTAAGAGTTCTTTGTATATTTTGGATACAAGTCCTTTATCAGATGTGTTTTGCAAATATTTTCTCTTAGATTTGATTTTTTTTTTGTTTTTTTTTGTTTTTTTTTTTTTGTTTAAATTGGACCATGAAGGCCAGGAATTGGGCTTATGATCTTCCTTTGTTAAGTATTTTGTATTTCAAGTGTAAAACAAGTTTTAGGACTTTTATAAGCAAATTACAACCTTCTTATGTCCCTTTTATTTTGTGATTATAAGAGCAAAACAAGCTAATTTGGGAAATTTGGGGCAATTTCAAAGCGGGAAAAGGTACAAGTAATCTTGGAGATTAACATTTTGGTGCATTTTCTAAATTTTCTTCTCCTGTGTGTGTATTTTCTATATATTTGTGCATCTTGCTTTTATATGTAATTGTGCAGAACTTTTAATATTTTAAAGGCTACTCTGTTTTATGATTGTTAAAAAGTAATGCTGATATCAGCATTTGTTACCGCAAGCTTTGCATTTCTAATACTTTGGGTAGACTCCTGGAAGTATAATTGGGATCAAAGAATTTTAAGACTCTTACCTAATTATTTTTCCCAGTCTGTTCTTTTTATAATACAGTAAGAAGTTTAATGTTTTGTGGAACTTAAAAAATATTTTAATTCATCTTCTTTAATTTCTATTTAAAAATACTGATAACATGAAGTTATTTATTACTCCCTCTTGAAAAAGTACAATAACAAGCATTCCTTCAATTTAATTGCTTATCAGAATTGTATCTACCTTTCCCTACTTTTTCTCAAGTACAGGCAGATGTATCTATGTAGACATGTTCTGACATTTGAAAACAGTCATACTATTTGTTGCCTGCAAATTGTTTTTCTTAAGTTGGTTCATGAACATCTGCCCTTTCCCCCCTTTCTGTATCATATCGCCCTATTTATTTGCTTTATGACACTTAATCACTTTCTGGAAATACCTTGTTTGTTTGTTGTTTGTTAAGCAAACTAAGTGTAAGCTCTGTGATTTTTATCCTTTGTCCATCTTTAGGGTTTATCCCATCTCAAAGGAATGTGCTTAGGTCTTTTTGAACTTCTCTGAGCACCTTCCTTGGCCATGCCAAGGACTTCTGTGAGGGCCTTGGGTCTTGTTTACCTTTGTGTCCACAGAACCTGGAATAGCAGTACTGTAGAATATGGTGTAATTTCAGCAAACATTTGTGAAATGAATGGATGATTTTTACTTACTTTGTGCTAGGCACTGTAATGACAACCTATTAGCTTTTTCACTTTAGAGGTATGTTTAGAGGTAGAGATTTATAGTCTAACATGCTTTTGAAAGTAAGCATATGGCATAGTTACATTATTACTAATTAATAATACCATTTTATATGGTATACTTTGCATTTTTTAATACAGTTTCTCAATTATGGGACAGTTTATCCAGCTTGATGCCATAGAAAATATTTGAACCGTTTTTGAAAAAGGCTTATTCTATGAATCTTGAAGAGTGATTCTCAGACTTGTCTGTGAACCGCTCTGAGAGAGCAAGAAGACACAAAAGCCAGTATTTTGTTTCCTTTTAATTTATAGTCAGTATTTCCTTTCAGATTCTGTATTTGGCACAGAAGCTGCATTGGTACAGGCAACTAACTGCTGTCACCCTAGTTTAGTTTGTCTTGTTTGTCAAGTGAGGAATGCATTGGGTACCTGGATAAAATCAGGGGAGAAGAATGATTTTGGTTGGAGATGCGAGGTAAGATTACACCTCCCATACCTTGGTCTGTGGCAAGAAGCTAGTTAGCTACACCTGTTTATTTCTATGCTTTGTTCTGAGTTATTTTTGGAATAATTTATGTGATTGGAAAAAGAATATAGATGCGAGGAGAAAGTGAGAAAAAATTTCCCCCCCGCAGTACCTCACAAGTTGTCCTGGGGAGAGGGACTGTGACTAACTTAATTTTGTCCTTGGTCTATTTTTAGATTTGTCCCAACTCAAAGGCATGTGATAGGTCTTGTTGAATTCTTCTGAGTGCCTTCCTTTGCCACGCCAGCCACTAGATTCTCTGAATTTAGGGACTTCTCAATATTTTTTACTTGGTTGCCTTCTTTTTTCTAAAACGATAAAAGCCCTTTAATATACAGAAAGCTCTCTGCCCATTAAATAATAGCCCTTTCCTGCCAGTCATTGAAAGGTAAAAAACTTAAATCAAGTGGTATCCTTTTGTTTGAACTTGACAATTCAGTATCTCTTCAATTTTTTTTGTTAAAGTTGCAATCACAATAAAAGGGTGAGGAGTATAAGGGAAGAACAAAATTATATTCTTAATTTATGGAGAAAATAGAAATATAATGGCTTTGCAACATGTTGATAATTTTTAAAAAGACCAGATTTTGTGTTTATAATACAATTAACTGTTAACGATAGATGCTTTCCTGATTATATGTATAATACTAGGTCTGACAAATTAAGTTCATGAACTCATCCTAGAAAAAGTGCTATATACCTCATTGCAAATATCACTAGTCACTTTTGAAGTACTCCCCTTGGGAAGCTATGCACTGATGCCAGCACCTAGCCCACCCTTCAAAGCAATTTTGAAACTTTTTCTGGAATGACCATCAAGAGCTTTTGTCATATTACCTTTGATGTCCTGAATGTCATCAAAATGTCTTCCTTTCAGTATTTCCTTTATCTTGGGGTAAAGAAAAAAGTCATTGGGGGCCAGATCAGGTGAGTAGGGAGGGTGTTCCAGTACAGTTATTTGTATACTGGGCAAAAACTCCCTCACAGACAGTGCCGTGTGAGCTGGTGCATTGTCGTGATGCAAGAGCCATGAGTTGGTGAAAAATTCAGGACGTTTTTGTTGAACTTTTTCATGCAACCTTTTCAGCACTTAATAGTAAACTCAGTTGACTGTTCAGTGGGTACAAATTGATAACGAACAATCTCTCTGATATTAAAAAAGGTTGACAACATCGTTTTGACGGTTGATTTGAACTGACAGACTTTTTTGGTTATGGCGATTTGGCTGACTTCATTATTCACTTTGACACTTTGTTTCAAGTTAGTATTGGTGCATCCATGTTTCATCACCAGTGAGAAAGTGGCCCAAAACATCGTCTTGCCTCTCCAAAATGTCTTGACAAACTTTAACTCTCCTTTGCTTTTGTCATCACTGAACTCCTTCAGGACCATTTTTGCACACACCCTTTTCATGCCAAGATTTTCAGTGAAGATTTTCCTAACTTTTTCTGTCACTATTTACTTGGTCTGCTGTGCTTTTCAGTCATCCAACAATTTTGATGCACAATATGATGAATTTTTGCAGTGTTTTCATCAGTTGTGGTCATTACCGGCCACCCTGACCTCTCTTCACCAGTGATGATGCTTTCTCTCCCCTCAGAGAAACAGTTCATCCATTTGTACACTGCTGTTTTCTTCATGGCATTATCCCCATAAACTTGGACTAACATGTTCCTGATTTCACTTCCACTCTTGCCAAGTTTAACAAGAAATTTAATGTTTGTTCATTGCTCTAATTCAAGCTCAGACATTCTTGTGACGGCACACAAAAACATGCAACAACAGTAAGGAACGCCACTCAGCAAGACACTGCCACACGTCAGCAGAACACGTGTGAGACACAGGTATACCAAGGTATGACACCTTGCTGAGTTGTTTGTATAGTGCTGCCAACATAAGCGCATGGTGGCAAGTTTGCGAACTTAATTGTCAGACCTTGTGTATATCTGGAATGTCATGGTTTAAGCATCATCCCCGTTTGGTAGGTAGGAAAATAGGGCATAGAAAATCTAATTGATCCAAGGGTACATATAGAAAAATTACAAGGAACATGTAGATTTTCTGATTCTAGCTAATATTTTATCCAGTTAGTTGAAAAGTATATAGAGCCTCAAAGCAGAGGAGCAAAGTACTTAGTTAGAGTGGTTTTCTGGCTGTACACATAACTGTTCAATTAAAATTTGCTATCATTGATTATTCAGGGAGAGAATTCTAGTTACTGCTAATGTATATTTTGATTTAAAACTTTTTTAATTAAAAATTTTTTTATTTTATTGGGGTAAAATTGGTTAGTAAAAATTACATAAGTTCCAGGTGTACAATTCTACAATACATCTTCTGTGTTGCATTATGTGTTCACCACCCAGAGTCAGTTCTCTTTCCCTCACCATGTATTTGACTCCCCCCTCCCCTGCCCTTGATGATTTTGAATACAGAGATAAATTCATACTAATACTGAGAGAAAAATTAAATTGAATTTTGTAAATATTTTGCATTATAAGCTTTTGTGTTTTGGATTTCTACTTTAATGAATTTTAGGACACTTGGCTTTAGCGAAGAGAAATTGGAATCTGACTATTTTCTTCAGGGGACTGTATCTTCCTTTGTAAACTTTGCATAGCAAGTACAGGTTGTATTGTGTTGAATGCTCTGGTATTAGACAATTTGTATAGTATTAAGTGAAATGTTTTAATGTATTGTAGCAGAGATGATATCTGATATAATTTTGACATGAGTATTAAACTGAATTAAATTTGTTTTTAAATATCAAGGAGTGGAAATATTTTAATCTTCATATGCTAAGAATTCTGGGATCTTCCTGTCCCCTCTCCTTTGTAGCTGCTGGTAGAGATGGAAGCCTATCTCAGTGTTAATAAATGCCACCACCCATTCCCTTCCCCCAACCTTATGTGAGAGTCTAGTTTGCCTGCAGCTGCAATGGTAGGCATCTTTCAGGAAGTGACCTTGGCTTGTATTAATCAAATTCAGAACACACAAAAAAGCTTCTTGCTAACATGCTGACTTGATGTAAAATTTTATCGCATCCATTTTCTTTCAAAATGAGGCCATCTTGTAAAAAGAAGATATACAGAAGACTCCTCTTATTTAATGTATTATATAAAAAAGGTCTGTAAGCCATGTTTTAAAAAAGTAGATTTTAAAAGTATAGACATTATTGACAAATAATGCATAAACTCAAATCATGAAGGTTTGGGAGTTTTTACCAGAAAATTACTTGTTTTAATGCTAACTTAAAAAAACTATATCAGCATCAAGTTTCTTTATTTACTGTATTAACACCTGGCATTAAATTGTTATGGTAACTTTATACACTGTGGATTTATTTTGAGAGATCCTTTAGCATTTATATATTAAGTAAGGGACTTTTGCATATTGGTAACTTTTGGGTATTCAGAAATAATTGATGTCTTATTTTGCTGGTTTTGATAAGAAAAAGAATATCCTACATGATACAATTATCTTAGGCAGTGGTAGTGCTTACAGTGGTGGCTTCTAAATATAACTTTATATTTAAGTCCATAAGCCTGCTAAAATTAGACTATTGTATTAATGAGAAATATTGTTAACTACAAGTTCACACATATACTTATTTAGGATTTAACTGGTCATTTTGATAGAGCAGTTAATGTAAATATTTAACTTTTATCATGTAATGAATGCTTCAAATAAATCTGGTTTTTAAATGTAGGACAGTTAAGGTGTGTATAGTACAGATCTTCATTTTAACCTTGCTCAGTGTTAAATAAAAGAATGTTGAAAAGAATATTTAATGGATTAGTTTATTGATGTTTTTGGCATTTGGAGGAAATTTACATATAGTGAATTAGACAGTTGTATCTATTACCAAAGGGTTCACTCTTGAGTTTATTGTGTATACGGATCACTCCTGGGTACTAGTGTTTAGAGAGAAGAAACATAGGGAAAGAAAGCTTAAACCTCAGGAAGTATACCTGCTTTTTGATAGATGTACAGTATGAAAAGGACAGGCATGCTGCATGTTTATATTAATGATATGCAAATAAGAAGGTGGGGTGAGGATAAATACTTTAATTAAATGTCCTCATTTTTTGAGTTGTTTTTAAAGCATTTACTGGAAACACAACCAGCTATTATTTTTCATCCTATTGTAAATTATTCTTAGAGTTGCAGCGTCATGGAGATAAGTCTGTTTAACTTGCCTAAGTTCACTCTGTCTTGATACTAGCTACTAGCATTAATGATTGGTTTGTTAGATACTATAGGATAAATAACTGATTTCAAGGAGAAAGATAATCATCATTTCTCCCCTCAAATATCTGTTTAAAATACATGGTCTTAAATTGTCACCTTGAACTTAGTGTTCTTTGCCTTCTGTCCCAATGCATCCCACCAACCTCCCCCCCCACCCCCCGCCCCCCAAAAAAAGAAAGAAAAAAGAAAAAGGAAAGCCACGCACGAAAAGGAATATATGCAATCCTGGTAGTCAATGAGTTAATGTTCATTTGCAGCCTGAGGGGTCAGCTTGCAGTCTCTGTTTCCTGATTGGCTGCTAAAAGGTGAAATTGAAACCACTGTAAACTTTTGACCCTGTAGCAATTCTTGTGGAACGCTGTCCACTGGTGGAGCCCAGAGCTTTGCTCACCTCCCCACCCGGCCCTCCCACCCCCTTTCCTGTATTTATTTTGTGTGATCGTGCAGCCCTGCATGCAGTTTTTCCAGGAGAGAGGGGGAGAGGGAGACTGAACAAGCACCGGCAGGCAGCTTGCTTGCATGCCTGCTTTAGTAACCATGTCATTACTAACTCCACCTCAGCCAGAGATGTGGGGCCTGTTAATAAACTGGTCTGCCAACTGGATTTTTTAGTTTTCTCCTTAATCTCAAGGTAATTTAAAAAAATGCAGATTGGTTATTTTTACTGTCATTGTTCATCAGTGGATAGTATCGGTGTGTAAGCAAAATGCATGGCATGATTTCCTGGATATGTTGAATTAAAAATAGCTTTCATTTTCAGCAGCTTTTATATACACCCCATTAATGTTTTCTGTGTCTCATCTAATTTTTACACAATTGGCTAACATTTTACAAAAGTTTTTTCTTTCTTGCCTTTGTCTTTTACTGTAAAGAAACTCAAATGGCATTTTGTTTATGATTAACTTGGTCATAGAAAATAATTTGTTTATGGAAAATAATTGCAGAAATTATCTGTACATGTGAATTTCATTAATAATTCTCTTGCTGAGGTAATTGGTTTTTTATTTGTCTTGCAGTCACATTTAAATAGTGCGTTATAGCTATTGTAGCAATCCTGTGAAAAAGACAAGGGCAGTTTCTTCTGTCTTGTCTCCTTCAATACTATTATTATTGGACTATATGTCTTCAACTTTTGATTCTTTCTTGTGTCCCTGTGTCTGGCACAGTGTAGCACATTGATGCTCAGCAATTGCTTTGGGAACTATTTATACCTGTGTCTTTCTTAATTAATGGCAAGAAACCATATTTTGTTTATACTTCTGAGTGCCAGAGCATGCCTGGTATCTAATAGGTTACAGCAAACTAATTGAATTAAATATCTCACACAAGGTTGCTTCAAGAAGCTGGACTTCCAAAACCTAGGTTTTCTGAAAAGAAGGCTTTCTCTTTTACTGCATCATTTAAAATTTCAGATTGACTCCATATAGGACTAAACATTTATTATAATTTATTAGATGCCTAAATTATTATGAATCAGCTTAGCCCTTTATAGTATGTATCATAGGATAAGTGGTAATACCTTTCAGTCTTTTTAACTCTGTCTGTACTTTACTAGACATAAATATGCTATAATTTGAAATAATTCCTACCCCCCTTGTCAAAAAGATTTATGGTATTTTAAAAAGTTTATCATCAGTGTACTACCAGTGTTCGCTGGGGTACCAACATTTTTACTTATTTACTTGAACAAATAGTGGACTAAGTAATAGTAAAGAATGTGGTACCTTTCCATACAGTTTAAAATTTTTGGACTTTTTTTTTTTTTTTTTTTTTTTTTTTTTTAATGTGGGTAGTTCCCTGGCTGGGAAACGAACCCAGGGTGCAGCGTTGACCGCGCTGAAGCCTTAGCCATTACACCACCAGGGAACTCCCTCGGACGATTTTTTTAACTTCTGTATTTTCTGTTTCAGTAGAGCGACAGATTGCTTGCAATAGACTGATGCAAGTAAAATCCATTGTTACAGTTTTGACAAAGGATATATTTATCGCTTGTTAAATAATTTGAACTGCAAAAGAGTGTCGAATTTAATTTATACTAATATTGGGTAACCTTTAAGTAACAAATTTAAGTGGTGCACAAACTCATTCTGTAGTGCTTTGAAGATGAGTGGGCAACAGCTGCCTTTTCCCAAAGACAGTGAGTGCCATCTCTATGATTTTAGGGTACTGAGGGAGTCCCTGGGAGCATTGCCTGCAGCAGCATGGAAGGACAATGAGTTTAATGTGATTAATAATAGAGTCCTTGCCTCTTTCCGTGTTCAAGAAGAAAAGAAAGACATGTTCATAATATTCAGTGACCTCTTTTTGTCCATTTGTGTTTCCTAGCATCAACATTATATAGTTTGGATTTTCCTCTGTCTGTCAACTCCCCTCCCCCAGTTTGAGTCTTTGTTTTGGCCTCAAGGCACATCTTTTCAGACTAGCTATTAAAGCTCAGTTTGATTCCCCCCCCCCCCCCATTAGCTTTCTAGGGGTGCAGGTTCTGATAATGTGGATCTCATCAGTCACTTTTTTTGTTAATTCTAATGGAAAAATTAATGCTCCTCCTCCGATATATAGTATTTTGGGGATATGTTGTTCAGTTTTTATGTCGGTGTGATTTGATTTTTGTGTATATGATTAACTAAATTCCAAATTATGAAAAGGGGTGGTAAAAGTAAGCTTATTTTTGATAAAAGTGAAAAATACTGTTCCAAGAAATCTAGGACTGTTGCCTTTGCAGAATTTTGGTTCTGGACAAGTTGACTAATTTTCTTTCTTTTTTTTTTTTTTTTTCTCTCAAGACAACAGTATTAACATTCACTTACCATACTATTTCAGACTTTCCACAGAAGCTCAGGTTCACGACTCTTTCAGAATCCGCCACATTAAAGATCACAGCCACATACAATTAGGGAGTAACACCTTTTTTTTTTTTTTTTTTTTTTTTTTTTAAATGTGGGTAGTTCCCTGGCTGGGAATCTGGCTGGGAATCGAACCCAGGCTGCAGTGTTGACAGTGCTGAAGCCTAGCTACACCACCAGGGAACTCCCCTGTAGTTTTCTTAACAGCTCCATACTTTACAGGATCTTGGTATATAGTACTTTTTAGACCATCTATTCATACCTCTTGCAGGTTCCTAATAGGCAAGCCAGTCATTGATCTTTGACTATTTAGGACCCCCCCCCCCCCCCCCCGCCCCCGCTAGTCCAACTGCATACTTCTGGGAGGGGAGAATTTCAAAGATGGTGTTTCTTTGGATCCCTGGGGTACAAATTAGGTGGGTCAGCACTCCTTGAAGTAATTCTCAATAGCAGTACAATACTTCAGTATTAATGTAGGGTCTGCTGCTTGTCAGCATTCCATACTAGGCAGCCATACTTGTTTTCTGGGCCAGTCCTTATGGTTAAAGGTATGTTCTGACTCAAATTCCTTTTTCTACCCACCCTTCTTGTCCTGTGGGTACTAAGCTTCTGAAGTGAAACTTGATTTAAAACAAAGGCCAGAAAACCTTGGATTTTCTTAACAGAAGTTTGGCCTACCTTTCTCCCCGTCATTTCCTCTAATTAAATTGTATATCATAAAAATTTGAGTCATAAACATTGAATTCATTTAAAAACTAAAACTAATGATTGTGTTTTCTCCTATTTTTTTTTATTTCAATGTATTTGGAAATTGTTAAGTTATATTATGTGTTAAATAGTCTTGTTTGGCTAATAATAGTTTTTCTTTATTGAACATTTATGTAGTGATGCTAATAAAGAATTTAAACATTTTCATTTAATCTTCACAAGAGCGTACTGAGGTGTGATTCCCATTTTAAGGTGAGACTCTAAGGCTTGGCGAAGTCTTTAGATTGACTCAGGGCATTACCGAGCCAGTAAGTGAAAGCACCGGGAGGTCTAGATGAGGTGGACTCCACAGCTTCTGCTCTTTAACCATTCTGCTAACAACTAGTTATGTCATAGTGGATTGGAAGATGTATTCCAAGAACCAGCTTATTTATTGAATATATCTCAATTATAAGATGAATTATAAATAGACATATTAGTAGATACAGCAAGTGTACAGTTCTGTAGTACATCTGTATATTGCACTGAGTGTTGACCATCCAAACTCACATCTCCTTCCATCACTATATATTTGACTTCATTACTGTTTTCTACCCCCGCCACGCCCCACTGGTAGCCACTATTATGTCACCTCTGATATACTTCCTATATTTTCCTCTGCCCTTTGTATACCACATATGATGTGCTTTCTACCCCCACCCCCAATCTTTTACCTTTAATTTGGGTTTCAGAAGTACAGCAAACACGTCACATCATACTGCTACATTGTGGTTGATTGTCCCTTATCTACATACTAATTTGCTGTGACTGTGATATGTTTGTTACTTGGACTTGTCAATGTACCATTTTTTTCTTTCACCCCTTCCCAACACACCTGCCAATTCCATCATGAATGCTCTTAACTTTAGGGCATAGTTACGGTTGTTGTCTTGATACCGATACCACTAGAATTAGTGGTAAGTCAGATTGTTGCTTTATTGTCACATTTGGAAATTCATAAGGTGAGGGTGAGTGTTTTTACTGGTTCACTTTTTGTTACACCAGAGCCGCCTCCACATTTCCTCAAGTGCAAAAGTCTGCTGTTTACGTGCTCATGTATTTTACTGCAGATTATTTTGAAGAACTGCCTCTCATTTCCCTGTCTTCCGTTTAAAAATATTTCTTGTTGGTGACCCAAATGCAGTCTTTCCTAGAGGGGGAGAAAACATCAGGTTTTTTTCCTTGCTTGCTTGCTCCTCGTCCACTCATCCATCCATCCATCCACCTGGTGGATATTTAAACACTAGCTTCTGCCAGGATAAAATATTGTTTTTAATTGTTATTTGTTGAACACTCCTTTTGGACAAGTGGGGACATCATCCCATCTGGTTTGATCACTTTTCAGGACTTGGAGCCAGTCTCCTTCACCCCACTTTGTATTATCTGTTTTCACAAACTGACAACGTAATAAATATCCTGTGCCTGATTTTTTAAGCAGAAGTGGTAATATATGGTAAAAGAAGGTGTGAGCTCAAATTCCTAGGAAGAGGTCTCTCACTTGATACCCTTTTTTGGGGTTGTTTCATATGTCCAGGGAAGGGAAAGATGGGAAAAGTTAATTTGTGTGTGACAAATAATAATACAGATACTAAGAAGGGTCAATAAAATTCAACACCCCTCCTTTTTTTTTTTTTTTTTTGTCTTTAGGATCAAAATACTTGCTGAACAGTGGAGTCAGAGACCAATAAAAATAAACTACTTGAACATCATTTGACTGGTTAGCCAGGTAATTCAGTTTTACTTTGACTTAGTCCTTTGTAATTTTCTGACTTCACCCACTGAATATACTGCCCTCTTTGTTAATTTATGATTTAATCTTAAACTTATTTTATACTTTATGTTTCTCTCTTTAATGATAATACTAGTTGAATGAATGAATGGTATTGGAATGAGTGAATATGCATGTATTCTCTGTGTGTGTATACACACACACACACACACACACACACACACACAAACATAACTTTTTTGGGGAGGAGGGAAACTGTATGTTAAGAGTTTAATATGAGACATTACCCTCCCACTCACTTTTCTTATGTGTGAATATTTTAATGGCATTTAGTCAAAATCTGAATCAGCCCCACCTATTTTCTCCATTTCACCGTGTGAAGACTATGGTGTCCCTAGATTGCTTGTTTTGGCATAGAGCATTTCATCTAACTCCTCTCCTAACTTTTATTATTGCAACAGAATAGGAAAAATGAGAATAGAAAAAGTGATAGCCAAGAAAGCAATTATACTTTGTTTAGCTAGTTAAATTTCTTTTCGTTGGTAATACCATTCTCTTGGTTAGCTAGACTTGAAACCTGATTCTTTGAATCCCACCTGCTTTGATACAGTAGACAGGCCTTATCTGGTTTTCTAATTTCATGGTTTCTGTATTTGTTCCACTTTCTTTTATTAATCTTAGCTTCCTAGATCAAGACCCCATAACTTTATACTTGTATTTTTCCAAATGTCCCTTTATTGCTGCTTATTTGCTGTTTCAAGACCCACTTGTCTTGTCCTTGGGCATAAGGATTGATAAAGAAATCAATGGAACAGAATAGAGACCAGAAAGAGATTGTGATGTTGATTACCAAAGCAGAATAGGGGAAAAAGGAGAACCTTTTCCAAATAGTCCTAGAATGAAATACCCATATTTTAAAAATTGACCTTCAAACCTTTCTTTACACCATGCACAAAAATTAAATCAAAATGGATCACAGACCTAAGTATAAAGCTAAAAATACAGGAAAATACAGGAGAAAATCAGGCAGCCACTGCTCTACTTTAACTCACTAGAGTTTTGCCTTTTTTTGAATTTCATGTAAATGGTATTCCCCTTATGCATATATTATACCTTTTGTAATTGTCCCACTATTGGATATTTTGTTATTTGTTCTTTCTGCATTTCAGTTTTGGAAGTTTGTATTTATATATCTTCAAGCTCACTGCTTTATTTTTCTCCTTCAGCTATGTCCAGTCAGCTGATGAGCATTCTCCCTTTGTTAGTGTTTTTGATTTCTGATATCCTCATCTGTTGCTTTATTGGAGTTTTTGTCTATGTACATTACCCATGTATTCCTGCTCGTTGTCCACTTTTTCCATTAGAGCCCTTAGCTTATTAATCATAGTTAAAATTTGCACATGGTTTCTAGTTTTTTAAAAACTATTTGTAAAGAACCTGGCTTCTTTCTTGTTTACTAGCAAACTTTGGAGTCGTCTTTGCATATATCAGCAAAATCTGTTTGTTTAAAAAAAATTTTTTTTGGGGGGGAGGTTCCTTGGCTGGGAATTGAACCGAGGCTGCAGTGTTGAGAATGCTGAAGCCTAGCCACTACACCACTAGGGAACCCCCCCAGAATCTGTTTTGATTTCTTAATGTTCATGCTTTCTCATTTAAGAATATAGATTATCACATAAAAACTTGTACATATATGTTCATAGTAACATTATTTATAATAGCCAAAAATGGAAAGAAATTAAATGTCACCTGATGGATAAATAAAAGGTGGTATATCCATACAATGAGGTATTATTCAGAAATAAAAAGAAGGGAAGTACTGATATATGCTACAGAACAGCTGAACTATAACTAGAAAGGATTATGCTAAGTGAAAGAAGCCAGTCAAAAAGTACTAGATATTGTATGATGCTATTTATATGAACTGTCTAGGTAAGTCCACAGAGACAGGAAGTAGATTATAGGTTGCCTAGGGTGGGGGTGGGGAAGAGAGTGTGAGGTTGTGGGGGAATTGGGAAGATTAGGGGAGAGACAGCTAAGTGGTACTGGGTTTCTTTTGGGATAACGAAATGTTATGAAATTGATTGTGGTGACAGTCATACAACTCTGAATATACTAAAAGCCATTGAAATACATACTTTAAATGTATGGTAAGTGAATTATAACTTAGTAAAGCTGTTAAAGAATATAACTGAGGAATGTACTGAGGAATAGTTAAGAACTGTATAATACCAGGTGTTTTATAAAAAAATATTGAATTTTATAGAAAAATATTGTTACTTTCCTCATGGAAATGATCTCAGAAGGTTTGCTATCTCAAACATTCCTGGGTTTCAAAAATAACATGTGAATTTACCTCACTTCAGTTTTTCTAAAAGCCTCATCAGTCTCTGTGATAGTAGTCAACCTGTAATTATAGGGTTAATGTTAATTCCACTACTGTATCTTTTTCATGTCAAGAAAGTTTATATAGAAAAGAATTTGTTTTTAAGAAAAATTAATTCAAAGTCACACCCAGACCTACCTGTATTTTTTATATCGTCCTTTAAATGTTTGTAAGATACTTATGGGTATCTTACAGCAGAATGTTTAAAAACCAGTTTTTGCTCTCAAGCTTATAATAGTAATTTAAAAAATTACCAAGAAAGACATAATTTTGATGAATCTGCTATTCAGGGTTAATGAAATGCTGTGGTTACAAGTAGAAAAGCCAAAATTATTTTACTTGAAGTAATTAGACTACACTTAGTCCCTTACTCCCTATTTATTTATTTATTTATTTAGGTTTTAAATTTAAACTCTTTAAGAGTCGTCTTCTATGGAAAGAAGACTGATAACTAACTACTGATACTATATTTAAAATTAGAGGTACTGGTTCTGTGATGATTTGTAGGGGACTATTAATGCATTTATAATTTTAAAAGCTTAAATATTTTGAATTTAATGTTACTCAAACAGCAGTTTACTTTAAAAGGTAATTTATTTTTTACCAAAGGTCGCATATTATACAGAGATGCTTTTAACAAAAAATTCCTGTTGATAGTTGCGTTTTATCATTAAAGCCAAAGACTGAAGGTTAAGCTGGTTTTGCTTTAATGATGGAGCTTTCAAACTATGTAGCGAAAACTGTTCAAGTTGTAAGATCTGTCTTTAATATGAACAACAAACTATTCAAACTGCTATACTAATCCAATCATCGTTTTCCTGCTCTTGGTGAAAATAGATAAGGTTTTAGTAATTGTTCATAGTCAGGGTTCATAAAAAGGACAGTTTTATTGGACTTGGAAAATACAGACAAAAAAAGGATCAGATTCATAATAATGTAACTCTTGTAGTACTTAATTTTGTAGCTTAATTAAGCTGCAATTGGCCTAAATATCAGCTCAATGATATAAAAAGTAAACTGCTGTACAAACAGTTCAGTTTATATCAGTCATAAATGGCCCTGTCTTTCTGTGCCAAACTCTTCGAGTAATTACTTTCTTATGATTCTTTGTTTCCAACAACTTTTAATAAGAGTATGTTTTTGAATCTGTGTAATATTTAACATATAATTGAAGTTGATGTTGAAAACCTCTAAACTTCTGACCTTGAATAGAATTTGCTATGTACGGATATAGCCATGCAGCTGGTGGATTCAAAATTGCCTTTTCTAGGACTTTGCTTTGTGAAAAATAGTATGTATCAGGCATGAGTGCATGACAGCTGACATTTATCAAGAATAACAGGAGCCTTACTCATTTTCACATTTTAAAGTAATTTTGAAAGCTTTGCATGTGCACACGTGGTCAGCATATGTTCCTGAGATCTAATTATATTTTCCATCATGTATCAATAAAACTAAGTATCAATCTTTAATGAGTATCATATATTAAACGCATACTATGTGAGTATAGTTAGTGAGTGCAGAAAAATCAATAGTTTAGGATATTTAATTCATTTCTGTAGAATTTGATCTTAAACATTACAAGTAAAAAAATGTACCTAATATATTCTAGGTAGCACTCTTTACACAGTGTGTATTTGGTACTTCTTTCATTACACTACCGTAAAATTTGGTCCTGATGTGGGAAACTGAGGTATAGAAATTATTTTTTCCTAAATCAACTACCAGTATATTGCTTTTCTGTTTGAAAAGATTTTTATAGAACAGTTATTTTACTGGAGAGTAACATAAAGAGAATTGGAATTGCATGATTTTTAAGTCTTGGTTCTTAACCTTTTATCACAATCCAACTTTTAAGAAAAATTTAATTGAAAAAGAATTCTAGAATAAAACTGCAAAATTTTTAATGTGTTGAAAAACTTGTTAATTAAAATAACACCTTTTTATGCTTGATATAGGTTTCAGATACTGCAGCCCTTCGATATATTGATATGCAGATCACACTGACTTGCTGCAAGGTAACAGGAGACATGCTTTGACTTCAGAAGATAAATTAGCCATGCACAGCTGTAATCCTACTATCTTTTCATTTTTAGACACTATTCAGTAGTATAAGGCCCTGGGAAGTAAGTTAATTTTTTGTGCGTATGAGTTTTTACTTGGGCTTTTGATAAGCCTGTTTGTGTTGTGAAGGTACCATGTAAATTGTGACTGTTTTCATTAACTACCTTTCTTCTAATTTCATTTGAAATATAAGAAGCCTGAGTTCTGTACCTGTTCATTTTCCTTTTGGCAGTTGAAAAGGAAGCCATTTTATTACGAATGATGAATAGTGAAAGGAATTGTAAATTTAGACTAGTTAAATTGCCAATGCCTTTATACTATTTAAAAAAAATGCAGAGCAATTAATTATGAATTTTAACATGGTTTTTCAAAGAAGAAATTGTCCTTAATCTATTGTGACCTGTGCCATTTCTATTAAGAGGTACTGTTTCTATAAATTCTTTTGACAGAGAAATGTACATTAGGTTTAAAGAAAATATTGGAAGTGTTTACAGAACACTACCAAAACTTTATTTTTGAGAATTTAGTACTTCTCAGAACACATATCTTTAGTCTTCTCTTAGGTTTAGATAATTTGCTTAAGTTATTTAGCTAATGTAGGAGTTGGAAAACACAAATGGCTACATTGTTTTCTGAATTCATCTGGATGGCAAATATAGTTACTTTATAGTTACAGAAGCAAATTCTGTTTTTTAAAAATGATCTTGATGGTAAATCATAATATTCTTGAGGAAGTCATTTTCAAGCCTACCATTTGCTCAGTGAGCTCTTTTTTTGGGGGGGGGGGCGTGGAATAGGTTTTTTAATTCTTTAAGTAACTTGTAAAGGTGATGGCATGTCCATTTTAGACAATAGGAAATTGAGATGCAGAGACTTAAATTAGTTAATACCATGCTGAATCTTAGATGAACTCTTGGAGTCTGTGTTTTTCCCGCTTCTTTATTTCACTGAGGAGAGAGAGAGATTGAGAGATTGATCAAATGATTATGATTGTGTCTAGTCTAGGAATTAATCCTAGTTGTTGAGTTTTGGTTTTAGATACAGTTGTAAGTATTCCATGCTAACTAAATCTATTTGAATGGTGCCCAGATAATACCAATACTCCTTTTTAGAAATAATGTGTAATATCTGAAGTTTTATAATTCATTCTTTTCACAACCATTTATATAGATTTCTTTTCATATAATTTTTTTATAGTTGTCAACTCTATCTCATAAGTTTATTTTAAACTTATGTCAAGATTTCATTTTATTGGGTGGTGAATTTATCTTCTAATATTAATGAATTTCTTGGCCATCTTTCTTAGTTTGGTTTTCACATACACTTGGGAATATTAGTTTATGATTTGCATCTTGAGTGGGAAATTTATTTTTCCTTCCTATCTTTTGGCTCCTTCCATATATCCCTCTCTTCCTGCCCCTAGCAGCCCTAGCTATAGTTTGACTTTACTCATTTCTTCCTTACCTTCAGTCTAGGCTCAGGATTTCATTCTGAAGTGTGAATTGTAGTATCAGGTTTTGTATGTGTTACTCATCTACAGCTGCAGATGACTTTTTGGTATAATCAATAACTTGCTATTAATAATAGCTTTTTGCCACCTTCCTATCAGGAATTTTTTGTTTGGTGTTTACATAAGAGCCTTGCTTTTGGTCCTATTATCTTGTGCATAATCTGATTTTCTCACTACCTTTGCTTATTTCTGGTCGTACAGCTCAGTGGGTTCATAGAAGCATAAATTTATTACTGTACAAAGGCTGTCCGGAAAAAAATCCAGCCATAAATGCCTCTATTTTTTATATTACATGGCTGGATACTTTCTTGAAAGCCCTCGTATGTTTGCTTTGTGTTTTGGTCCAAAGACTTTGTTATGTTTGAGCATGTCTGTGTCTTTCTAAGTTAATAAAAAAGTCTTTTATTTGTTATTACTGTATTTGGAGTAAGGGAAGAAAGTGTGTTTGGTTGAAAGCAGTAAGTACTGTCATTTTATCAGGAAGTCCTTTGTTTTTTTTGATCTCACAACATGGCTTATTATATAGATGGTCCCTGACTTAGGATGGTTCAACTTAAGATTTTTCAACTTTATAATGATGCAAAAGCGATACCCACTCAGTAGAAGTGTACTTTGAATTTTGATACTTTCCTGGGCTAGTGATACACGGTATGCTACTCTCTTGTGATGCTGACTCACAGCTCCCAGTCAGCCACTTGTAAACAGCCAGTACTCTACAGCGTGTTCGTCTTGTTAGACAATTGTGGTCAACTGTAGGCTAATTACTGTTACAGTGTTCTGAGCTTTTAAGTTAGGCTAGGCTAAGCTATGATGGTCGGTAGGTGTGGTATATTAAATGCATTTTTGACTTAAGATTTTCAGCTTAGCATGGGTTTATTGGGATGTAACCCCATTGTAAGTTTAGGAACATCTGTATAGGCCTGCATATAGTAGATACTGAAATATTTAAAGTGAATGTAGAGGAGCTTTTGACTTTCAGCTCGGAGGAGGCCAAAGAGTAACTTTTGTCATCCGGAATCTGGGTTCATCCAACACCAGCTGCCTCTACCATGCCACCAAAGTTCGACCCCATCGAGATCAAAGTTATATACCTGAGGTGCACCAGTGGGGAACTTGGTGCCACATCTGCCCTAGCTCCCAAGATTGGCCCCCTGGATCTGTCTCCAAAATAGGTTAGTGATGACATTGCCAAAGCAACTGGCAATTGGAAGCACCTCGAGGATTGCAGTGAAACTGACCATTGAAAATAGGCAGGCCCAGATTGAGGTAGTGCCTTTTGCCTCTTCCCTGATCATCAAAGCCCTTAGAGAACCACCAAGAGACAGAAAGAAGCAAAAAAAACATTAAGCACAGTGGAAATGTCACTTTAGATGAGATACTGATCTTCAACTAGAGAACTCTCTGGAACCATCATAGGTAACATCAACAGTGGTGCAGTGGAATGCCCAGGACTATAAAGAAAATACTTCAATTAAAGATCATTTGGCAACCAAAAAAAGAAAAAAAAAAAAAAAGGATGTAGTGGCATGGAGAAGCCATGCCAGTTTCATTTCTCATTCCCAGCCTTAATCTAGTCCAGTGATTTTCAAAGCGTGCTTCATGGACCCTTGGCAGTCCCTGAGAACCTTTGATGAGGTCCACACAGTTAAAGTTGTTCTTATAGTAATATGTTATTTGCCATTTTCATCCTGTTGGTGTTGCAGTGATGGTGTCAAAGCTAGTCATGCATAAAACTGCTGGCATCTTAGTGGAATCAAGGCAGTGGCACAATCAGACTGTACTCAGAGTTAAAGAACAAAACCTCCTACCCATTTCCCACTTAGGATTGTCCTTGATAAAGCAGCAAAATTTGCTTATTGCATTAAATCTTGCCTTTTGAGTACTATATTTTTAATACTCTCTCTCATGAGAATGGAAAACATGCAGAAACCACTTGTATTTACCAAGTATAATGATTGTCTTGGGGAAAAGCACTTGTGTGATTGGCTTGTGTACTCAACTGGCCACTTTTTGTGGAATGCTGTTTCTACTTGAAAGAATGAGTGAAAAACTGTGGTTATTGAAACTTGGGCTTTTGCTGACAGTTTCTTAAAATCGAGCAAGGGGAACATACCACCTCAAGGAGAACGTGGTGGTATTTGTTGAGTGATCTGAGTTTTCAAGTGGAAAAGTATAACCTTGATAAATTTGAATTTGCCATCATGAGTATGACAGCTCCTCAGGACTCAGAAGACTTGTAGGATGAGATGGGTGGTGATATTAGTGTGGAGTTTCTGATATTGTATAATTAAATATATCAGTATTTAAAAATCAGCTTAATCAGTGAGCCAGTATTATCCAGATGACAGTGTTTGATGTTACAGAAGCATGATGCATGGGTAAGAGATTTATTCAGAGTGCAAGGTACGTCAGTATATTTCAGTGTAACAGCATGAAAGTCCATTGATACGGTTTCATATTTCACTTTGCAACTAACCTTTAAGAAAGTACCACTTGTCAGGTTTTAGCATATCAAGGAAAATTATTTGTAATTATTTGTAAAAGGCTATTGAAATAGTCATTCCTTTTACAAGTACATGTCTCTTTGAGGCTGCATTTTCTTCATGTATTTTAACCAAAATAATACACTGCAGCAGATTGAATGGAGAAGAAAATCCAGCTGTCTATTAAGTCAGACATAAGATTTATAAAAATGTAAAACAGTACCACCTCTTTGAATGAATTGTTTTTTAGAAAGTTATTTTCATAAAATTATTTGTTTACACATAATGGGCTTATTATAAAATGAATGACTATTTTAATGTTTCTAAATTTTATAATATGGCCAGTAATTGATAGATATAACCCAAATAACAAAAGCTTTTTGGTTCCCAATTTTTTAAAGAGGTAAGGTAATCCTAATATCAAAAAGGTTGAGAAGCATTGAACTAGTGAATTTGATTGGGGCTGTAGACCTATTCGATTTGAACCTTTCACCGTGGTGTATGTATTTGTTGCCTTGTAGCACATCTAGTTACTGCTGCAGCTGTGTTCTGTTCTGCTTAAACACAAAGGGGGCCTAAACTAACCAGAAAGTTTGGCTAATTTCAAGGACATGTTGTTGTCCTTGATCTGAGTCTCTCTTTCAGTAGTAAGAACCAAATTAACTACAGAAGGTTAGGACTTTGAACAGTTGTATAATACTGTCTTCTGTGTCTGGTACTCAGTTCCTGCTTTTGAATTACAGATCAGGAATTAATTTTTAGCGGACGCTTTTATAGCACAAAATACATTTTGTGAATCTATACTTCCTAGGGTATTGTTCCTGACACTGGGTCATCAGCTCGTTGAAGACAAAAGAACCTTTTCTGTTTTGATCAACAGTTCATCCCAAGCATGAACTTGTCTATGTGGACAACACTCAGTATATTAAAGAGTGATCACAGTTTTTTAAAAATCTTTTTTCCAGTTTTATTGAGAAATAATTGACACATTACTGTATAGATTTAAGATATATAGCATCATGGTTTGATTTACATATATTGTGAAAGATTGTCACAATAGGTTTTGTTAACAGCCACCATCTCATAAAGATACAATAAAAAAAAAAAGATAAAAAAATTGTCTCCTTGTGATCAGAACTCTTAAAGTACACTCTTTTAACTTTCCTGTTTCTTATATGGCGGTGCTAACTACAGTCATGTTGTACGTGACATTCCTAGTAATCAGTGACCACTCTTAAGATACTTGCTGAAGTGGGTTTTGGTTTTAACCAGTTTAGTTGTGTGAATGATTTTATAAGAGTCGTAATTAAATTTTTGCCTCAGATGGTCTCTGACAATAATGAGGTGGCCCCAGCTTCATTTCCTAGACACGCACAGGCAGGTTTTATGAAGCACAGAAGGAAGCTCTTTAAACTCATGAATCATGAAACTGACCTTCAGTAGCAACAAAAAAGCAAGCTGTGTTTTATTTTAAATTATTTGAAAATGATACTCTTTTTGTCTGAGTATTTTATATTCTTGCTTGTTGAAAACTTCTTCCCTGGAACAGTCATGACCTAGAGACACATATTTTTAGCTCCGCCCTCGTATTTTGAAGGTGAAAAGGAAGGCAGTTGAGGTTATTGTTCAGTTTAGACTTCAGTGGTTTTTAACATTTTCACCAGTGCTACTACCCCCGCCCCCCCCCCCGCCCCCCCTCCACAGGCACATGCTGTTACCAAGCACTGTCTTACTTTCTTTTTGGTCTTTAATATATAGGAGGGCTGTCCAGAAAGTGTCCAGCCATGTAATAAAAATAGAGGCAGTTATGGCTGGATTTATTTCGGACAGCCCTCGTATATTCTCATTCATTATTTGTATTATTGTCATCCTGAAGTTGATAATGACTTTTAGAGATTTTTTTTTTTGAAGAGAGAAATTCTTTTATCAGACATACAACTTTTAGGGATATAGAAACGTTGTTTTTAAAAAAAGATTCTTTTGAATTTAAAGTTATTTAGGCTGGAAGTGGAACTACATCTCCAAAGAGTAACAAACTGTGAGGTCAGAAAAAAGAAAGAAAGAAGAAAAAACTCTCACAGTGGAAACAGCAAGGATTGAGCCACAGACTAACCTGCCATAAATACGATGACCCATTCAGGAAGTCTTATGAGTCACACTTGCCATTTTGCGTTGCTAGAGTTAGAGACCATCTGCTCTAACCTCTTTGCTCTTAGAGAAGGAAATCTAGCTAAGATACATTTTTCCTTTGGTACATCTTCCTCTTTCTCTTCCACCTCAGTACCTTCTCTTTGAAAAATTAATTCAGAGTGCTTTATCAGCTTTATCTTTCCACAGTGTTAATTTTTGTTATGTTAGCGTCACAAGTAAATCCATTTTAGCTGCTTGAGGTTTTTGGTTTTAGTGGACAGGGTTAATTTCAGTACTTTAGGGGGAAGTGTCTTGTTACTTTGTTTTTACTCTGTGAGAGCTCCAGTTTAGGAATATCTGTCTTAGAGATGACTTACAGTTACCGTTCCCTGTGCCATTCATTGCTTGCTTAGTGCCACTTTCTGCAGCAGCTCTCCTGCTCTGTCATGTGGTTACCAGGTAGCTAATGTCAGCTCTTAAATTGTAACATTTCTTCTAATATCTTTCTCCTCTGAGGCACATAGACTGGATTAGGAGAGAATGGGGCACATGTTGTGACCACCTCTCCTTTACATCTTTATTGCTTACTAATTACATTTACATCAGGTTTTATTTCTGCACTGCACATATATTCCCCCCTTGCCCCAACTCTCCACTGCTTATCTTAATCCAGTGCTTTTACCACTTACCTCAAAGGGGCTAAAAAAATTTGTTTCTCCCCTTCCTCTCTTTCCTGCTGATTATATTTTCATTATGTGCCAAGGGACAACCTTAGGTATAATCAGTACTTATGTAGAGAGAATGATGTCTATCAGAGAAAAATTAAGTCACAAATTTAGACGTAAAAAGAGATCATAGCCAGCGTTGTATGCTTTTACCTAGTGTCCTTGAAGGTTCTTGAATGTCCTCTTCAAAATCTTCTGAAAAGTGCCTACTTATTTATTAATTATACCTGTTTAAGTACACAGATATCTGTGACAATAGTTTTATTCTATTTTCATGGCATTATGTTAGCTACTAGCTATAACTCACCACACTATTTCAGTGAGAAATTGTTTTGAATTCTAGTTGGCTGACTGTAAGTTGAGGTTAGCTTGAATAGTTGTGACTAATTTATTTGCCTGAATCTTTTTAATTTGTTGCCATATGGGATATTTGTAGCTATTTGTTTTTCAAATGAGAGCAAAATTAGTGTTGCTGAGCATACATCTTTGTTCTCGGTTTTGTGTACCTCGGAGGGATCACCATTGTTCCCTGTGCCAGTTGCTTGTTTTCTATTGCTTTTCAGCCTCACAGTAAACATAGGAATATGTGAGGTGTGATTATTCCCAGTTTTTACAGGTGAAAAAAGTTTACATTTTAGTGAAATTGAGATTCATTTCTTGTTTGATTCTAAGAAATCTGCATTGTGTTTTTATTAGTAAATCAGCTGAGGGATTCAAACCCCTGAGTTTTATTTTGATAGGCACCTTGAAGCCACTATGTTTTCGAATGGGAATACTCAAGTGAAAATGACCTGTCAGAAAGAAGAAGAAATGTTCTAAAAGTGTTCAGATCTTCGTCCTCCCATGAATCTTCTTTGTATTTTAGGAAGATTGTTGAGTTGGTAAAAAGTACAGCTAATGGGATGAAAAGGAGAAAGGGACCTGGAGTTCCTGGAAAAAGGAACAAGGGGGAATGGTGGGTAGTAGTAGTAAAAAAGACAAAGGAGTTTGTAGTAAAATAATCTCAGACAAGTCTGTGTAACCATTTTAGAGCTTATATACACAAAGCGGAGACAGAAAAGTGAGCAGGAGTAGAGTGAAGTGTAATGTTGTGATAAAGTATGAAAAGTGATTAGGATAAAGAAGGGAAAAGTTTTAGAAATTGGGAGAGTGGGGAATGGTTTCACCAGATGTGAGCTTGATCTTGAAGGATAAGTTAAGAACATTCTAGATCAAGCTTGTCCAGCCCTTCGGCCACATGTGGTCCAGGATAGCTTTGAATGTGGCCCAACACAAATTTGTAAACTTAAACCATGACATTGTTTTGCAACCTTTTTTTTTTTTTTTTAAAGCTCATCAGCTGTCGCTAGTGTCAATGTATTTTATATGTGGTTCAAGACAATTCTTTTTCCAGTGTGGCCCAGGGAAGCCAAAGGATTGGGCACCTCTATTCTAGATAGAAGAGGGATAAAGGAGAAATTTAAAATTAATGACTTAAGGTTAAAAACAAAAAAGTAAATATTTTGGTGATCATCCTTTGTCAAAATCTGCCTTAGCATAGGTCATTTGAATGACTACTGATGGTGGTAGTGAGGAAGAAGTATGACTAGTATATTGTTTAAAATGAAGCCAAAATCAGGCTTATGAAGCTCAGGTTTAGGTCTGTTCTTACGTATTGCCATAGATTTCATTAAATTGTAGGAGTCATTGTAACCTTTAAAACAACTAAAGAATTACCTGGCTAGTTAGTATTCTGTCAGGAGAGGGCAATATGATTGAGATGGAATTGGCTCACCTCTCTTCACAGTGTGCGTGTGTCAACTTCAACTCTGTGGCTCAGGTAGAGGTTGACACGTCTCTTGGTAACAAGCTTCCAGTTGCAGTCAACACCTGCCTTGGCTAATTGGTATGCTCAGGTCTGGTCCTGGAGCCTCTGGGGAGTTTGCGTTTGAGTTCAACTTCATCAGGTTTAAACTGGAGCATAAATGTGAAGGGTTTTCTGGGGTCAGCCTGTTGATTGAGAATGAAAAGGCAAACATACAAAGGGAGAAGAGAGACTGAAACCTTGTGGATAAAATGGCTGTTAAATTTACACTAGGATGCTATTCATCTCAACTTATGTATTAAAAATAGGATGTTTTGCTTTGTTGGTCTTTGGTAGCCCCTTTCCAGATTTACTGGCCCTATAAACTGAAGATAGAGGAAAAGAATGACCAGGACCTGAGACTATACCACTTCCTGACGTATGTCTGCACCGAGGCATAGTTTGTCGTAGACACCGTTCACGTGCCTTTTCTCTTTTCAGAAAGATTCTGCAGAGCTGGTAGGTGTCCTATCGGCTGTGTTCCTCTGGCACTTTATCATAGTACATTCGTGTTAACACTTAGCAAATTATTCTGGTGTAATTGTTTGTATGTCTTCCTCTTTTGCTAGCCTGAGAGTTCTAGCAGTGTGTGGTGTCATTCATTTTTACTTCCTGGACCTGAAATGGTGCTGGGCATGCAAATATTTGAGCTGAAATGGAATTAAATTGGCATATGGATTACATTGGATGGTTTATACTGTATCTTACTGAACATGACACGTTATCAACAATAAATCAGAAGGATATTGTCAGTTTTTATTTGAAACTGTCCCCCTCCTTTCCTTCTTCCTGGTCTCTTTACAACTCTTCCCCTCTTTCCAGGGTTGAATTAAAACGTAAAGCTAGGAGGTACTTGCTGGAAAGTCGTCTGGGTGACGAGGGACTTGCACAGTAGTTCCTTGTTTGTGGACTTGACTCTTCCCCTGCCTCGTCCCCCGAAAGACAGGGGTTATAATTCATTCAGGTCTTCCCACCGTGGTGCGGGCCTCTTGGAGCTGCATGGTAGACTGACATAAAACCTCTGATATTTCAGACAATAGAAGCTTGCAGGATTAAACCTGAAGACTAAATTGTGGTGACTGTATGTGAAAGGGTCCTGAGCAGTAAGAGTGTCACTTCGGAAGTGTTGGGTAGTTTCTTTATATATCAGCGTTTCTCATAATTTTTTCCAAGAGCATTTTTTTTCCTAGTTGGCTGAGCAGTCTCCTCTTTTACATAGTGCTTCAAGCAGTTTTCAAACTGTGGATTTGAATTGATTTAGTGAAAAATTTCCTTAAGTTACTGATTCTCAGGAAACACCCAGAAACACCCTCTAATTAGCATATTAATCATATTTGTATAAGTTGGGCAAACAAACTTGGCAAATAAATTATTGGTGGGATAGTCAAAGAGTTCTTACAAAACTCATAGCGTTTAATCTTACAAAACACAAGAATAAAAATACTTGACACTGTTTTAGGGTATAGTGTGAGCTTTTCTGATCTCAATTTTTTTTTCTTGCTGTGTGAGCCACTGACTGTTCATCTGAAGTGGAAATAAGAGTCATGGTTAATATTAGACCACTTCAGAGAGCAATTTATCTGGTGACTTGTAGAGTAGTGATTAATTTTGAGGGGTTTTGAGAGCGGTAGCAGCATTTAGTGCCCTTTGAACTTGAGCAACTCCTCTATCCCTGATCCTGAACGTGACAACTTCTCAGTGTTCTTCCTGAGGAGCTGAGAAATTTTCTGGCTAACTGGTTGGAGATGGGCTGATTTATCAGTATGAACGGTTTATTTATTTATTTATTTATTTTGGTGTGGGGATGAGATAAAATGCCCAAGGAATATTTGATACATATTTTGTTGGTTATGAAATTTGAAAATATTGTAGTTCCAGTTCTGCCATCTAGTATCTGTGTGTGACTTAGTGGAAAGTTATGTAGCTACAGTATTTCCTTGTCTCTGAAATCGGAGTAATAACACATACCTTGCAGAGTCTCTGGAAGAAATTACATAGAATATGTGATATGCCCAGCTCTGTACTGCCACAAAAGTTATCCCCTGCCCTTTCCCTTTATTAACCCCAGAAAAGTGAAATATTTTAGTTGGTCTCTGTGCCAGTTACAGTTTACTGGGTAACCTGTTTCCTCCCCATTTTGTCATGGCATGGCTTTTCTTAGGCCCCTGCCAAATAATTTCTTGCTTGCCTAGTGACACTAGCATTGTTGATTGGTATCTTTTCCTTTTGGATAGGGAGTAAGTACTTCCTGTATCCTTGTCCATCTGTCTAGTTGTACCCAATAAGATTTTCTCTTCTGTCTTAACTGCAACTAACCAAAAGGATACCTAGTTAATGTTGTTAAGCCATATAGAGCATTTTCATGGTCTTTGAGCTGGCAAATGTAATTCTTTGCTGCTTTTTAGCCTGAATGAAAGTTAGGAATATTCATTTTCTAGCAGTTTGTTCTATTCTGTTTGTTTAAACTTAAACATGTACATACCATAGCTTATTATGCCTATAGTTTTTATATGAGAAATTCTGTGGCTGTAAGATTCTTGCTTATTTTAAATCTGGTTTATCATGGATTTACTTGTTACATTAGATTTTCGATAGCATTGGAAGTAATTTTAAATTGCTACTATTGTATTTAAAGAAGTTGCATAAACTATCTTGCTTAACTTTATGGTTGGCCCTCTGTATCCACGGGTTTTGCTTCCAACAGTATTTTCCATTCGTGGTTGGGGAATTAGTGATGGACTGACTGTATGCGTTGTTCTGTGCCATTTTATATAAGGGACTTGAGCATCCATGGATTTTGGTGAGTGATGGGGATCCTGGAACCAATTCACCATGTATACTGAGGGACGGCTGTAAGCTTATTTAAGTAGTATAGTGTAGAACTCTTCAGTAGAAACATTCAGACAACGAAAGTAATTGTAAGTGGCTCAAGGATCTACACAGTTGAATCCAAATTGAAAGATTGAGTACATTTTTGGTCTTTGGGTTCTGATTCTGTGAAAAGTCCACTCTAGTCCTTTTCTGTACTGTGATATGTATCATTGGCTTGAAAAGGCTTCTGTGATTGGATTGTATTCTGATTATGCTTTAAAATCATAACATTGAGTCACTATTCATCATAGTTAAGTTCTTTTCTCTCTTTATTTAAATTTAGAATGTGAGAAAAAATATAACCCCACCAACTCTTCAAAATCTCACCTTTTCAGTCTTTATTTTTACTACCAAAATTACAGGTATAATGAAATTGGTTAGTATTTATTTCATACCTAGAGCATCTGTAAAGACAGTGTTATAATCTAGAACTCCTGATTAATAATGATCATGTGATTTTTATTTTTTAAAAGCTATGTATTTTAAGCTTGATTAGCATCTTGTGTGAAATCCTTTTTTATCTCCCATCCTGGTAGTATTGTGCCACCTAGTGGAAATTTTTGCCCTTTAATCTTGTGTCACAGACTCTAAAATTTAGATGGAATGCAGGATTCAGTTTAACATTAAAGAAAAAAATAGTTTGGAATGTTTGAATTTCTTGGTTGACTTGGAATTCTTTAGAACAACAATTGCTTTCCTAAGCAAGAGCTAAGGATAGATAAAATTCTTAATAAGTGAGGGCTTAGTAGATGTCTTAAGATTATGAGCCTGTTGAATGTTTAAAATCTTGTTTTTCTATTTCTTTTTTGGGGTGACGTTGATTAGTAAAACTTACATAGGTCCCATGTGTACAATTCTACATCTTCTATTTGTTCATCACCCAGAGTCAGTTCTCTTTCCATCACCATATGTTTGTGTCCCTGTCCCTTCTCTCTCACTCACTTCCCCCCTTACCCTCAGATAACTACTAAATTATTGACTGTGTCCATGGGTTTTGTTGCTTTGTTGCTTTCAATATTCTGTTACCAATAAAACTAAATTTCTCCATCTCTTTCCCTTATTTTACCCACTCTCTCATCCCTCCTCCCATCTTTAACCCTACCAGACCTGAGGCCCTGAACCTAACTGTCCCCTATACCTGGGCTCCTGAGCATTAAAGAGAAAAAAAAAACAACATGATATAGAAAAAATGTTAGTTCCATGCAAACAAATGGTTAGAATAAGATGGAACTTGGAGTCATTGTTTTCACGTACGAGGCAAAGTACCGAAAATTAGGTCCAGCGGTCTAGCGGCAGGTTCGGAACTGACCGAAAAATCGGTACAGCGGTCTGGTAGGGTTAAAGAATTCCTTCCACTATTCTTTGTAATACTGGGTTGGTTGTGAGGAATTCCTTTAGCTTTTTCTAATCTGAGAAGCTGTTTATCTGTCCTTCAATTTTGAATGCTATCCTTGCTGGATACATTATTCTTGGTTGTAGATCCTTGGTTTTCATCATGTTGAATATTTTCTGCCAATCTTTTCTGACCTGCAAAGTTTCTGGTGAGAAATCGGCTGAGAGTCGAATGGGTGCTCCTTTTATAAGTTACTACTTGCATTTCTCCTGCTGTTTTTAGAATTTTCTCTTTTTCTTTAACTTTAGCCATTAAAAATCTTTTTTT
Organism: Lyroderma lyra; assembly: GCA_004026885.1. Classification (NCBI taxonomy): domain Eukaryota; kingdom Metazoa; phylum Chordata; class Mammalia; order Chiroptera; family Megadermatidae; genus Lyroderma; species Lyroderma lyra. Next base: position 332,310 of record PVJL010000565.1, read on the forward strand.
CAACAAGAAACACCCTACGTTAATTTTTTTTATCAATGAAACTTTAACCAAAGCATATTATGTTTCCATCAGTTAATATTAAAATAATTGTTGCTTTGTGGATCTTGTCACAATCCCCCCATTCCCTCTGGAGTTTCATTGTTATACATTTATTTTCTAAGCAGAATGTAGTGGAGTTTACATATTACTTATAGAATCTGGGTTAATTTTGAAGCAACAGAAGAAAAACGCATGGGATGATAACTATTAATGAAATGGTCAAAAGGAAAATAATGTACTACTCTGAAAATAGCCTGAAATAATTTAGACTTTTATCATTTGAACACTTCTTACCAGATGACAAGCTCTTATTTGTGCTTACTTGGGTATAAATACAATTTAAGATTTTATCAGTGGAAGAGTTGGCAGTCTTTTTCTTGTTACTATAATATGAACAAGATGCCTAATTCTTTGTGAGGTATTTATTAATGAACACATTTTTTGTAGGATTTGAAACATTTCTTTCTTGGGGTTGGATATTCTGCATAATTAAACTGAAATATGAACTCTGAGGTTGTCTTCAGAATATGCATTTATGATGAAGAATATTGAGAATTATCTAACTGTTTAGGGAAAATAGTTCTGAGTTATAAGATTCAGTCATTCAGGCATGTAGCAAACACCTTTGTAGAGTGAGCAGCTATTTTATAATGTTTTTATCTTGTTCTTTCTTAGTTGCTGATGTATATTCACGATGAGCGGATTAGGAGAAAACTCCCTGGATCCACTGCTCCCTGAGTCACGGAAACGCAAATTGCCTTGTGACGTCCCAGGACAAGGGTAGGGAGGGTATTTCCTGATGCTCCACCAAGGTCCCCTTCCTGTGCCTTTATTTTTTGGTTTAAAGATAACGTTTCAGCTTTCTGTTAAATACATTCTCTGGTTAGATTCTTTTGGTTTTTGTCTTTGCTTAAATACTAATATTTTCCTTTATAGTAGGCAGAATGAGTGATGAAATGGACATCTTCATGATGTGGAAGCTGTATCGCTGATTCAGATAGAAGTGAGAATATTATACTAATAGTCTGGTACTGTAGGAAGCGTTTCTCAGTGGAAGAGGGAGGAATTAGAATTAGATAACCAAGATGGTTATAAATAACAATCTTTAATATTCTTTGAGAACATGTTATAAGTTGATTTTTGGCATTTGTGAGGTTTCATCATTCTTTTCCCGAATGAAGTTAGAAGTTCAAAAAATAGACCCCCCCCCCTTCATTTTATGCAATAATACTCTGTATAGCTTTTTTAGTATTTGCCAAGGTCATTTTTATTTCGATTTTAATGTGATAGTTGCAAAATGAAAACAATTTACAGTTCATGAAACCTCATCATTGATAACTAGTTACCACTGTTTTTATTATTTGTTAATTGTTTTATTGTCTGTATGAGGTAAAGTCTACATTTATCGCCAATTTCCAAATGATGAAACTGAGACTAACTGTCCACTAACAAAAAGGTGGACTTGAATTTAGGGTTGCATGAATTTCTGCTATATTCTGCTACTTCTCCAAGACAATGTTTTGGTACTTTCTATTGGCTGAATTTGGTTTATTTACCATGTGAATGTAGTGGGGTTGTGTAGGGGCTTATTCGGCTCAGGCTGTTTTGTGATAGGTATATTCATGGCTTCCCCCCCCCTCCTCTTCGTAGTCTTACCTGCAGTGGTGAAAAGTGGAGACGGGAGCAGGAGAGTAAATACATTGAAGAATTGGCTGAACTGATATCTGCTAATCTTAGTGATATTGACAACTTCAATGTCAAACCAGATAAATGTGCAATTTTAAAGGAAACAGTAAGACAGATACGTCAGATAAAAGAGCAAGGTAATACAAAGTAAGAAAAACACTCAAATCTTTTCAAAGGAACTTGTTAACTGTGTTTGCATTGGCCTTTTTATACCCTGTTGCGTAGGTGGAGAACTGCTGTTTGAGACTAGACTGTGGGAATGGACAAATGAGTTGACCAGCTTCACTCTGTAGGAAATGAACAGAGAATTGGAAATAGACAGTGTTGCTCTCGCTGTCACGTGTTAATTCTCTTTCAGAAAGCCATGTGATAGTAGTACATTTAGTAGTGAAAAAAGTTTAGGATATATTCTGCCCTCCTGGGTCACTTTAAAATTTAATTTTAACATTTAGAAGTTGTAGCATCCTTTTCTTACTAGGAAATCTTGTGTATGTACTTGTGTGCATGTCTCTTTGTGTCTGTTCTGGGGCCTATTCAAAGGTGGATTTAATCTGTCACTGGTATATGTGCTATTTGTAGTACTGCTCTCTGTCTTTTTAGGAAAAGCTGTTTCCAATGAAGATGATGTTCAGAAAGCTGATGTGTCTTCTACAGGACAGGGGGTTATTGATAAAGACTCCTTAGGACCACTTTTACTGCAGGCAAGTGTACGGTTTTTAGCTATCCAGTAACAAAAATGGTTGAAATTTTGGATAGGTTACGGGAGCAAAAACACATGTTTCTTTTTAAGAGAGAGAACTCAGTATTCTGAATATGATGGTAAAATGCTCTTGTATTTACAAGGCCCTGTGGAGGGGGAAGGGTGTCCCCCAAAATGTAGTTGCAAACTGAGAAAGCAAATGAAAATATATAAAGAAGCGGGAGAGACAAGGTAACCCACACTTTCAGAAAGGTATTATCTGGGCACAGTTGAGCTCAGAGTTTATGTGTATTTTTACATGATGGATCATATGGCATATTACAGTTTTATATTCTTGAAGAATTTTTAATACTTAAAAATGTGCATTATTTTGTAAGTAGTTATCCTGTACTAATGGTGCTAATATTAATAGAAATGGTGGCTGATATTTGTTTGCAGTAGTTTTTTCAAATTTACTTAGTATGAAGGCTAGTGTCTTAGTCTGCTAAGGCTGCCATAATAAAATACCACAAACTGGGTGGCTTAAACAGCAGAAATTTATTTCTTACAATTCTGGAGGCTGGAAGTCCAAGACCAAGTTGTCGGCAGACTGGGTTTTTTCTGAGACTATCCTTGACTTGTAGGTGGCTGCCTTCTCCCTGTGTCTTCACATGACCTTTTCTCGATGCATGTGCATCCCAATGTCTCTCTCTTCTTAGAAGGACACCAGTCGTATTGAAGTCATAGTAGAATCCTAGCCTTATGACTTCATTTAACCTTTATTACCTCCTGAAAGTCCTGTTTCCAGATACATTGAGGGTTAGGGCTTCAGCTTGAATTTTGGTAAGGATCACGAATTCAGTCTATAATATCCAATATTTAAACATATCCCACATTAGGCATTGGATGGTTTCCTGTTTGTGGTGAATCGTGATGGAAACATTGTATTTGTGTCAGAAAATGTCACACAATACCTGCAATATAAGCAAGAGGACCTGGTTAATACAAGTGTCTACAATATCTTGCATGAAGAAGACAGAAAGGATTTTCTTAAAAACTTACCAAAATCTACAGGTAGGCTTTTAATGTGTATTTTCTAAATAACTTGAAAAAAATTTTTTTTCTTAAGCATTTCTTAGAAAATTGAATGTATCTTTTAGGAACCAAGTGATTAAATTTGTGTAGAAAGGCTAGTGGTTAATAGTAAAATTTTCAAGTATGACTTTTGTGAACTTAGAATATAGTACACATTTCATGTGGTTATAATACAAGGGCTATCTGGAAAAAACCAAGCCATGAATTCCTCTGTACTTTCCATAGTACGTGGCTGGATACCTTTCCGACAGCCCTCGTATACAGTGAGATTTCTGTTTTAATTGAAATTATTCCAATGTTTTACATATAGCAATCCCCCTTTATCCACGGGATATGTTCTGAGACCCCCGGTGGGTCCTGAAACTGCGGATCGTACCAAACCCAATATGGACTATTTTTTTCCATACATCCATACATACCTACGTAAATACATACCTTTTTCACTTAAAAAGAAGCATTTTATTGCTTTTCTTCGGCATATATAAATTGCCAGCATCACTACTCTTGCACTTTGGGGCCATTATTAAGTACAGTAAGGGTCACTTGAACACAAAGCCTGCAGTACTGTGATACTTGATCTGATAACTGAGATGGGCACAAAGTGACTAACAGGCAGGCAGTGTCCACAGCATGGATATGCTGGACAAAGGGATGATTCATGTCCTGGGCAGGATGGAGTGGGATGGCACGCACTTTAAAAGTTATGAATCGTTTATTTCTGTAATTTTCCATTTAATAGTTTCAGACCATGATTGGCCACGGGTAACTGAAACTGGATAAGGGGGAGCTCTACTGTATTGCTATCTTGAAATGTTAGTATCGATATTACTATGGAAAATGTGTGTAATGAGAAAATATAGCTTGAAATCTTGATGATGTTTATAGACAGACTGAATTGCCAGCTTTCAAAAGGCTCTTTTCAATCTTTTTTAAAGTTAATGGAGTTGCCTGGACAAATGAGACCCAGAGACAAAAAAGCCATACATTTAATTGCCGTATGTTGATGAAAACAGCGCACGATATTCTGGAGGACATGAACACTAGTCCTGAAACACGCCAGCGATACGAAACCATGCAGTGCTTCGCGCTGTCCCAGCCACGGGCCATGATGGAGGAAGGAGAAGGTGCGGGCAGTCGTCACGTTTGTGCTGTTTAGCAGACAAGTAGCGGTCAGACCTGTAGTTTGTGATTTCCATTGTTACAATTCTTACTGAATTTCATGTCCTTCCTTGCCTGTTAAACAGACATATATTTCTTAACCTGCTTAAATTTTTATTGCAGATTTGCAATCCTGTATGATCTGTGTGGCACGCCGCATTACTACAGGAGAAAGAGCATTTCCATCAAACCCTGAGAGCTTTATTACTAGACATGATCTTTCAGGTAAAATCTTTGTGTGTTATGTATGTCTATTTTGTTCATTTTGAAAATTCTTAGAGAAATTAACTACCTCTATAAGCCTGCACTGTCATTTAAGTGCCTACATCCACTGTGATGAATGTTTTGCCTGGGTTATTTCTTTATTCAACCCGAGAGATTTCACTAAAACCCTTGGTATTTGATCCACCAAATAAATTAAAGAAATAAATGTAAAGGGACCTGGCTTTCTCTCCAAATATCATTTGAAATCAGAGGTTAATATTTTATTTTCTCTAACTTCATAAAGAACTAAATTTTCAGTCATATGGGTGATTTTAATGAGAATTACTAGTAATTCTTGATGTCAACATGAGCTTTAACCGTAGACTGCCCCTTTTTGACCGTGGGAGTAAAGAATTAAAGCCAGTGCAGTTGATAAGGCAAAATGAGGAAATTAAATACAGTGACGGTATTATTATCTGTATTTACCTTCAGGGTCACTGTTGTGATCATCTAACCCTAAATGGTGATGCCAAGGGTTTGTCACATGTGCTCCATCTCAAAGATGAGGAAACAGGCCTGGTGACAGAAAGGCTGTGTTACTTGTCCAAGATCATGGCTAATAACAGGAGAATTGGCAGCTGGGTCTGCCTGATGTCAGTAGCTTGTACTGTTTGCTCTGTGTCCACCATGTGGACCCTCAGTAAGTAATTTGATAAAATGAAATAGGTTTAAATTAACACTCAACTATAGCTAATATGTATATGTGTGTGTGTATATGTGTACACACACACATGTATATGTATTATACAGACACACCCGCATAATAGTTTACTGTAAAAATAGCTATTTTTACAGTGATCAGTTATTTTATACCAGGCTCAGTTACTTGTCTGGAGGCTGCTAGAAATTAATTTTCATAGATGAAAAAAAAGTAAAAAAGTTATTTGTATTCTGAATTGACAATCTGTTTACACTGATGAATATTGCTTTATATTGGAAAAATTTCTGTTTACTTACCTTGAGATAATCAAACATTGTGTCAAGAATTGTTACGTGTTGCAGAATCCTTTTAATGTGGTTTGTTTTCTGCGTCTGTTAGGATTGGCAGTCTAAATTTTCCCCCCTAAGTAACAATACTTTACATTTTGTTACTGAAAATACTGAATAAAACATCTTTACCTAAGCAGTTCAGCATATAGAACCTTTAAAAATTATTTTGCCAGTATTTTCCATTAGTACAAAAACAATACATATTTATGATAAAAATTAGAAATTACCAAGCAAGAAAAATGAAGCACTTCTGTTTGGTTTCTATCTGAGAGTCACCTTACTTTAGGTATAGTTGGTACCTTCCAGCTGCTGTCTGTTTTTCATGGGAGATTTGTTGCACTCAACATAATACTTTTGTTGGCTTCTGGGGAGATTTTAATCTCTGTCCCTGATGTGTTTCATTTAACACAATTTTTTGAGCATCTCTTTTGTGTTTGTCATGTAGCTTTCAGAGCTAAGCTCAGGGGAGGTTGGTTGAGGACAGATGATTCTTATTCTTGGCGCACAAGTGTTTACTTTTTTTGGAATGCATTTGTCTCTTCTCCCTAGTCATTTTTTCCCCATTAATAAGATTTTTATTTATCACTATTAAAGACCTGAATTTTAAACAGATTCTTGGAGTGGTGGCTCATATCCCTGAGCCTATCTACACTAGTGCATTTTTAGCTTTTCTAGAACTATCTCGCACCATGAATTTTCCCACTCCAAACCTGATTTTCTCCATTTTTACTTTTCTCACAAACACATCATGGAGAGGATAAACAGATTGGCAAACCTTTTCTATATCTTTCCTGATCTGTCTGGATCAAATTCTTGACCACGTCTTTCAAGTTGTGTGTCCACATCTCTCGTGTCATGATCTTCATCATCATCTGCATTTCACATACCTGTTAGTGCTAAGCATAAGAGGTTGTCTTGGTCTGAGCATTGTGGTGGTGTTTTTTGGTTTGGGGGGTGTGTGTGTATGTTAGTAAAATCTGTGCAGAACAGGGTAAGTCTTGACATCAGCATGAACTTCAAACACAGTCTGGCATTTATTGACCTTGGAGCGTATTTTGTCATAGAAATCCGTGTCATAGATGTTATCGCCTAGTTCTTGCCCTGGACATCGTCTAATTAATTTGAGTTTTCTTAATGCAGATTCGGCATTCTGCAGACCAGCAAGGCTCACTTTAGTAGCAAACTCTTGAGGCCATCAGAGACAATTTTGGTTCCTCAAGTCCTTGGGATTAGTGTTTTCCAGTATTTCTTATATTGAATATAGCTGGTGCTTTGACATCATACTAATCTTTCTTTGAAAATGGATCAACCACTTTCTTTTTGGCTACCCCCTTTGCCACTTTTTGTAAGGTGTGTGTTCTTGCAACTTCCTGGTACTGTTCAGAAAGTGAAAAGGCTTAGCTAATGTTTAAGGATTATCTTCATGAAACCTCTGATTTCATAATGTTTTTGAGTTGTATACATTTTTTTCTCTTTAGTGTATTTGATGTTAAGCAAAAGTTGTCAGAAACTTTCAGATTTGTGGATATGCGTATTTGATTAATCTTCCTAGTTTAGATTTTAGATGTTCAAAAATGCAATCACCTCTCAGATGGAAAGAATTGTACCTGCTAGCTGTTTAGGCAGGTATTTTGCTTTATAGTTGCAGGGACAGAATATCTTCAGATGTGAACAGTTTTACTGGTAGTTGTTGTTATTATTTTTTTTTTTTTAATGAAATGAACCTGAGGTTATCTGGACATGTTACTTTCTGTATATTCAGAAAGTAAAAGGGGTTGTGCGATACACTCTTATTGTCTACATAGCAAAACATTTAATGTAGCAGTTTCCTACATGACTGTGCCTTTAAAGAGAAAAGCTCTGGATATAGCAGAAATGTGGGTCAGAGAAGGTTGAGCAAAGATTTAGTGTCTTTATTTTGTTCTTCAGTGCTAAGTCATGCAGTCTGCAACCACTAAATACTTGCAGGTTGTATTTAAATCCTTATTTTCTGTTTAATAGGAAAACTTGTCAATATAGATACAAATTCACTGAGATCCTCTATGAGGCCTGGCTTTGAAGATATAATCCGAAGGTGTATCCAGAGATTTTTTAGTCTTAATGATGGGCAGTCGTGGTCCCAGAAACGTCACTATCAAGAAGGTAAAGAATTTTGAGGTTAATTCTTGGTATTGTTTCTTATTGTGTTTGGCATGCTGTAAAGCAGTAAGTATATACACGACTGTAGTTGTTTTGTGTATGTGGAGGAAAGAACATGATTCTTGAGCATTCTTAGTTTAGCCTGTTCATAATTTTGGTGTAGGTCTTTCACTGGACTTTGGAAATGTTGCATTTGAAATACCTTTCTTTTCTCACCTCTCTATATGTATCTATTTGCCAGTTGTAGTTACGAGTAATGTGATTATTTTCCCCAACAGCTTATATCCATGGCCATGCAGAAACTCCAGTGTATCGATTCTCTTTGGCTGATGGAACTATAGTGACTGCACAAACAAAAAGCAAACTCTTTCGGAATCCTGTAACAAATGATCGCCATGGCTTTGTCTCAACCCACTTTCTTCAGAGGTAATGATAGATTACTGTATATTCTCATACTAAATGCAGCAGTCTTCTCAAGGTAGCTTTATTATTATATAAAAAGGGAGAAAACAAGAAAAAGCAAGAAGGATGTCGGATTTGCTGAAATGAGTTTAGATTACTGGATTATGATATGTTTTCTTTAAGGTTATATTTTTATGTGAAAATGAGTATTTGTCCATTAAATAATTACTTCCTAGGAGTTGGGAGATGGGAAGGCTAGTGGATAAAAGAGAATATAAAGTCTGACTACCTCTGTTACCTTTCATTTCTAATGATACACCGCATCGCTTTTTGGATTGGATTTAAAATTTGAAAGTAGACTAAGAATAAAGGATACTTACTGTTGCTGTTGCTAATAGTAAATGAACACACACGAGGGAGCAGTATTGACTCTTCATTATTTTAGTCGTTTGCAGGGACTTCCCGACAGCAGCCAGTCGAGCAAAGCTTTGCTGCGATTCCAGTCAGCATAGCTGTTGGCCATTCACAGTGTTGTGATGGCGTCACTCATTTAGCTTTTGTAGCTTGTTAAAAAGTATGTTAGGTTAATTAATAATTGATCGATATCTAGATTGGAATTATCGCTAGGTATTGGGATGATTCCCAAGAAGTGTAAGTTCCTGGGCACTTACTTCATCCTTTAAAAAAATAATCTGATTGAGGATTTTCATGCATGCCTGTAGGTTTTTAGTAAAAGTCTGATGTTTTCTCTTTGTAGGGAACAGAATGGGTATAGAGCAAGCCCGAATCCTGTGGGACAAGCCATTAGACCTCCGGCGACTGGATGTAGCAGTTCGGTAGGCGGCATGAGCGTGTCACCAAACCAAGGCTTACAACTGCTGAGCAGCAGGACCTATGGCCTGGCGGACCCCAGCACCACAGGGCAGATGAGTGGAGCTAGGTACGGGGCTTCCAGTAATGTTGCGTCGGTGAACCCCGGGCCAGCAATGCAGTCACCATCTTCCTACCAGAGCAGCAACTATGGTCTCAGCATGAGTAGCCCCCCCCACGGGAGTCCTGGTCTTGGCTCCAGCCAGCAGAATCTCATGATCTCTCCTCGTAATCGCGGGAGCCCAAAGATGGCCTCACATCAGTTCTCTCCTGTTGCAGGTATTCGTATTGGCATTGCCTTTTAGTGGCTCTTTCTCTGTAATTCTCTTCTCTTCATACACTGTAATTCTTGTGACGTTAATTCATTTTGTAATAGAAACTCTGAAGAGTTAAGTGGTGTTTTGTTACAACATTTGATAGTCTAATTCTTTATTTTTCTCCAAACCCAGGTGTGCACTCTCCCATGGGATCTTCTGGCAGTACTGGGGGCCACAGCTTCTCCAGCAGCTCTCTCAGTGCCCTTCAGGCTATCAGTGAGGGTGTGGGGACATCTCTTTTATCTACTCTGTCTTCACCAGGCCCCAAGGTGGACGGCTCTCCCAATATGAATATAACTCAACCAAATAAAATGAGCAGTCAGGATTCCAAGAGTCCCTTAGGCTTGTATTGTGACCAGAATCCAGTGGAGAGTTCAATGTGTCAGTCAAGTAGCAGGGATCACCTCAGTGACAAAGAAAGTAAGGAGAGCAGTGTCGAAGGGTCAGAGAATCAAAGGGGTCCTCTGGAAAGCAAAGGTCATAAGAAGTTACTGCAGTTACTTACCTGTTCTTCTGATGAACGGGGTCATTCCTCCTTGACCAACTCCCCCCTGGATTCAAGTTGTAAAGATTCTTCCATTAGTGTCACCAGCCCCTCAGGGGTCTCGTCTTCAACATCTGGAGGGGTGTCCTCCACATCCAACGTGCATGGGTCGCTGCTGCAGGAAAAGCACCGCATTTTGCACAAGTTACTGCAGAATGGGAATTCACCAGCTGAAGTGGCCAAGATTACTGCAGAAGCGACGGGGAAAGACACTAGCAGTACGTCCTGTGTGGAAGGAAGTGTCAAGCAGGAACAACTGAGTCCTAAGAAGAAGGAAAACAATGCACTGCTCAGATACCTGCTGGACAGGGATGATCCTAGTGACACTCTCTCTAAAGATCTGCAGCCCAAAGTGGAGGGAGTGGACAATAAACTGAGTCAGTGCAGCAGCTCCACCATTCCTAGCTCGAGTCAGGAGAAAGATGCCAAAATTAAGACAGAAGCAAATGAAGAGGTAATTTGTTTTCTGTGTATTCCAACATAATCGTTGTGTTTCATCATTGCATTTCTGTTAGAAAGACAAAGTCTTGGGAGTTCCCTGATGGTGTAGTGGCTTAAGGCTTCGGTGCTGGCGCTGTCAGTGCTGCGGCCTGGGTTCGATTCCCAGCCAGGGAGCTACCCACATACCAAAAAGCAAAAAAAAAAAAAAAAAAAAAAAAAAAAGACAAAGTGTTACATGCAAGTTCTTCTATTTTAGGTTAATTTATGGAAGTTAATCTTGAGTTATCATTTCTTTGTAATTCTTCTGGGCGTCAGTGACGTGTATTATGATGCAGTTTAGAAATGCCAGTTGTCTGTTTTTAAATGACTATAATTCGTTAGTAGCCAGTTTGAAATCATGGAGGTATTTATTGTTGGAATGAGCAGATTGGGTCACTAAGGGTATGGTAGAAACCGGAAAAGAAACCTTTTGTATTAAGCAACAGAATTTGGATTTTACCTAAAATCACATACATGATCACATACCATATATAAGCATTTCCCAAACTCTGCTTGAGGAACACACTGTCCTGGGAGATGCTAACATGGCGTGAGAAAATTGAAGTCTTGGAGAAGTTCTGCTTTTAGAATGTCTAACTTCGTTTAATCTAATGTTCTCCATATTTATTGACCAGAAGCCCCTTTGAAAGCATTGCCTGTGAATATTATGTTGAACATCAGCTTGTTGTTTTTATTATTTTAACATTATGCTTGTTTTCAGAAGGTGTGTGCAGATGCACACATCTCTGTTAGCTAATGATCCTGACTAATGTTAGCTGGAAAATATCCTAATTGTTGAAAAATAAACATCTAGCGTCAATTTAAAAACAAACAAACAGACCCCAGGGATTTATCTAAGTAGTTTAAGCTGTTCTTAAAGGAAGAAGCTTAGGAGTGGGAGAGTCATATGAGCCTGCCTTTAAGTTGGGCATTACCATTTCAGGTAACTATTGTATTTTACTGGTTTTCATTTCACCTGTATTCTTCTGATGAATATGTTTATACCTATGTATCTAGTAATGTGCACAGGTTAATTTTTAAAATTTAATTTTCAGGGATCTGGAGATTTGGATAATCTAGATGCTATTCTTGGTGATCTGACTAGTTCTGACTTTTACAGTAATTCCATGTCCACAAATGGTAGTAATCTGGGAACCAAGCAACAGATGTTTCAAGGAACGAGTTCTCTGGGTAAGAAAGAACTAGATTAGGAAAGAAAGAATGAACTTGTTTTTATTTTTGTTACCTCTTAAACTTTTCTGAACACTGTATATACTCTTACACTAAGACTAGGATCCAACTAGTACATGTGACTTCAAAATGCATACTCTACCTCTC
>PVJL010000565.1:344410-385930 GCA_004026885.1 Lyroderma lyra
TTTTTTTTTTTTTTTTTTTTTTTTTTTTTTTTTTTTTTTTTTTTTTTTTTTTTTTTTTTTAAGAATTCCCCATTTCTAACTAATGTGATGCCAGTAATCATGGCACTTACAGGAAAATGTTCATCTTTGACTGCTCTAGATGAGTAGTAGGTACGAAGGCATATACAGGGTCTGGCAGAAATAACGCCTCTTTTTTATGAGCTGGTAATCTGTACCAAATCTTTTATTACAAAATCATAAGCATGTAATTCTGTAACATAACAGTATCACACTCAAGCACACTTAGGTGATGATATTTTAGGTGTGTTGAAATGGTTGTCTATCTTGTGCGAGACATGGACTTACAGGGTCTGATGTTACTTCTGCTAGACTCTATATTTTCCTTGGCCATAGAGAATTGGATTAAAAAGCAATCTGTAGCTCAAGAAAAACTAGTTTAAAACCTGTCCTTTGACACTTACAGAATCTTGTCTTTTAGTCATGAGACTTTTCTTCTTTGGTGTTTGCTGGTTCTTACTGAGCCTCTCTCCTATAGCCAACCGTGTATTTTCTCAAGTTTAATAAGGATCTATTACATGTTATCAACTGAAAAAGAATAATTTACAGTTGTATGAATGGTGATTGTTGATTTTCAATGGCACTATTTCCTACACTGACATGGATAGTCAACTCAATGAAATAGATTGGAAAGAGCAAAAATAAAAAGGAAACTTAAGTTTCATTCCTTGTTTGATTAGAGGGCAACTTGTCTGGTTACATTTAATTGTACAATTTTAAACAGAGAAGCCACTTAATAAATATACATATGGAAGAACCTCCAGGAATTTGAAACATTGGTAACATTTTCAGTATTAAATGAAGCAGAATAGGAATGACCATATCAGGCTACAGATCTTGCCCAGTACTTCAGCCAACACTGAGACTCTTGTTTCTACTTTGTTTGGAATATGAGGCTTTTTATTCTTTAGTGCTTCATGTTTGTTTTAGTAAGACAGTGTTTGTTTTAGTAAGAAAGACATTCTTGGGTGGATGGCATTGGTATTTATGTCTTATGCTTGATTATTTATATATTGAATCATTAGAGGATATTTATGTATTGTGCTTCTGTGTTTTCAGCAGGTTTGAGGAGTCCACAGTCTGTGCAGTCCATTCGTCCTCCATATAACAGAGCAGTGTCTCTAGACAGCCCTGTTTCCATTGGCTCAGGTCCTTCAGTAAAGAATATCAGTGCTTTCCCCATGTTACCAAAACAACCCATGTTGAGTGGAAATCCAAGAATGATGGATGGTCAGGAAAATTATGGCTCAAATATGGGTATATTATTTCTAATTAATATTTGTGATTAAATTTACCATGCCTAAAACCATTTAAATGGATTAAGTAATAGGGTTTTAAATGTAAGTAGCATAATGTTTGTTTCATGAGTATTTCCTTCATTTATTCTGTCTTGGTTGTTTAAACTCTTAAAGAGGCTTTTGGTCTAAGACATTTTTATTTTTAATCTTTAATGAATATATGGCAATAGTGGCCCATCAAAAATGTCTTAATAGTTGGCTAGCCTCCTTCTTAAGATGACAGAATTTGGTTTCTTTTGTCATAGCTGATGTTGTATGTAATGACTGTACCTATGTGCTATAAGAAGGATTTCACTATAATATGGAAAAGACCTAATCATTTCTACCTATTGTAGGTGCACCAAATAGAAATGTGACTGTGAATCACACCCCTTCCTCGGGAGATTGGGGCTTACCAAATGCAAAGGCCAGTAGAATGGAACCTATGAATTCAAACTCCATGGGAAGACCAGGGGTGGATTATAATGCTTCTTTACCCAGACCTACAATGGGTGGCTCGATGCCCTTGCCTGTTCGGTCCAATAGCATCCCTGGTACAAGACCAATGTTGCAGCAGCAGCAGCAGCAGCAGCAGCAGCAGATGCTTCAAATGCGTAAGCGTCTTCTTCATAAAGAAAATTAGATGTTTTAGGGTAATTTTTGCTGTTATTTGAAAATTTATTTTTCTTCTTGTTTCTCCAGGGCCTGGTGAAATTCCCGTGGGAATGGGGGTCAGTCCTTATGGCCAGGCAGCACCGTCTAACCAACCAGGTTCCTGGCCAGATGGCATGTTGTCTATGGAGCAAGGTCCTCATGGGACTCAAAATAGGTGGGGCTCTACTGTGTGACTCTAGAACGTGGTAGCATTGACTATCTAGAAAAGGATCAGAGCACAAGAACAAACTGAAAGAGAATGAGAGAAACTATGTGATTAGGTACTGAGTTGCCATCTGGGCATTTCTGGTATAATTTTGTATAAAAATGAGCCCATGGCAGCAAGCAACAGCATTCACGGGAGTGCGAAGAGACAGAGCTGAACTGTTCAGTTATCAGGACTGTTGCGTGGTCATATCTAAGAGCCTTTCTGTGAGGCAGCTGTCTCTCATAATGTTATAACCTTCCTCCATGAGGGAGGGATAAGTTAGCACCAGTTTGACCAAGGTAAAGGGCGTCCAGAGGGTAAGCCTAGTTTTATGGAAAGTTAATTTTTAAGGATTGGATAATGCTTTTCTAGAATTTAAAACATTTCAGGGATGATAGTGATGGGGAACTAGAGCACTTTTATTTTTGGAAAAGAAAAATTGTGGGTTATGTTTGTATTTCATTCTTATTTATCTTGGTCAGTAACTCATTTGCATGAAAGGCCACCTGTCACTGTCAATTCTAACTTGCATTCTACAGTAAATTAAGCAAAGAAAAAAAATGAATTGATCTGTTGAGTAGACAGTGATGTAAGCACACGAGTTTATTAACTTGAGTATTTCTCTACCCAGTAGAGAATAATTTCATCACAGAATTTTTCTGAGTCAGGAGAAATATCTGGCTCCACATGCCTTCAGTGCACTGGAGAACTGTGGCACCTTGCTGTGGGTGTATGGAGTTTGTATTTACTCGTCAGTACATGAGCTCTGTGAGCCAAGTATAGCAGAAAGTTATTTTGGCAGGCTCCCAGGCTCAGTTCATTGATAGTTCAACATTTCTGTCCTTTTTCCTATTTTGTTGATTTCCCAGCTTCTAAGTGTCATGACTGCTACCACCTATATTCTTGTAGGGCTTTGAAAACAGCACCCTCCAGCCCCCGATTCCTAATCTCTGCTATCCCCGAAATGCCTAGGGGTCTAGCAGTTACATGTTGCTGGTGGGATGGGGAGGTGTAATCTAGATATGGTGGTTGAAGATGGCCTGGTAAGTTTAAAATTGTGGACCTTAAATTTAAGTTGATGCTGTTTGCTTGTCTCTGTTACTGAGTTCATTTATTAGTTACACTTGCGGTATTTGAGTTGTAAAATATTTTGCATAGTTACTAGGGTTTTCTTTCTTTTTTTATTTTGAAGAGGAAAAGCACTATTGAAATTGATTGTGGGGGTTCCCTGGTGGTGTAGTGACTAGGCTTCAGTGCTCTCGGCACTGCGGCCTGGGTTCGATTCCCAGCCAGGGAACTACCCCAAAAAAGAGAAAAGCAAAAAGAAAAAAAGGAAATTGATTGCAAGTCTCTTTTCAGGCCACTTCTTCGGAATTCCCTGGATGATCTCCTTGGGCCACCTTCTAACCTAGAAGGACAGAGTGATGAAAGGGCATTGTTGGACCAGCTGCACACTCTCCTGAGCAATACAGATGCCACAGGCTTAGAAGAAATTGACAGAGCTCTGGGCATCCCTGAGCTCGTAAATCAAGTAGGTAGCATTAGCGTGGAAACAGAAATGTGTGTGTGTACATCCCTGAAGCCATGTACAAGAATGCCTGTGTATCTTTCCTGTTACTTGTGTAACATTATTACATTCATTAAATTGAGAAAATACACTTTATAGTTGGTATTACTTCCAGCAACCTGCTATTTTATAAAGATGTCAAAATTTAGGTAACCATAGAAATGATCCAGTAAAACTACTATGCAGTTTTTAAAATGCGCCTTTTTACTTATATTAAGAGTCTTTATTTTTGTAATTACCTCTCTCTACTACCTAGCCAACCAGTGTATATTCTGAGGAGGCAGTCTTTTTTTTTTTTTTATGTTAAATAAAACGCGTTTATGATGGTAAATCTGTGAATATTCCAGCATTGTCTCCTGTTTCCAATGACCTGTGCAGCCTTATGAAAATATGCCATTCACAAATCTGTATTTTTGAAACATATGAGGGCTGTCTGGAAAGTATTCAGCCATGTAATTGAAAAATAGAGGCATTTATGGCTGGATTTTTTTCCGGATGGCCCCTGTACATTTTATAGTGGCTGTTCCCATTTAAAGCTTATGGAAGGTGGAGGCTCTTGTTAGGTGCTTTCAGTGATAAGCAGGAGAGATCCTCAAGGGTTTCTCAGTCTTTGTTGGGGAGACAGATGTGTACACAAAGAATTACACTTCAGTGTGGCAAACACTTACAGAGCTTCCTAAAGGGCAGGTAGGAACTACAGACAGGTGATGTACACCTTCAGGGGTACCAGTCACGTAGGACTTGGCACCAGGGAGCAGAGTGTCCCTGGGCTGAGGGTGGGTGGGTGTGAGGGCTTACACAGACCAAGAAGCTTGTATTTAAGTTGTAAATAGCTTTCTTTGTCCTGATGATAAAATAGTTAGTGGTCATTATATAAAAATCTAGTCACACAAAGTACATATTAAAAAAAAAGTTAAAAATGCTCTAATTCTGGCACAACAAATCATCAGCAACTTCTCACTATATATTTTTTAAAGGGAGCAGGCTTTTAAAACACTTTTATCACCTATTTTACTTTATGGAAGTCATTGTTAGGCATCTTTGTTTAATATATACATCTTTAATTTTAATGGTCACATGGCATCTATTATTATATTGAAGACTATTTAATTGTTTATCTACTGGTGGAAATTTATGATATTCTCTATCATAAACAATTCTATGAATTACATCTTGTTTTCTTAGATACAATCCAAGATAAAGGATGATTGGGTTAGTGTGCATATTTCAGAGGTTTTTCTATAGACCTTCAGGTTGTTTTCCTGAGAGAGCACACACCTGCCTTTTTGTAGCAGGGAGTGATGATTCGAGTTCCTGGGCCTCACCAGCACTTTGCTGCTATGGCCACGAAATGAGAGAACACATGTGAGGCAAATGCGCATGTGCAGAGCAGATGAATACTGAGCGTGACTATTCTTCTAAATTTTTGCCAGTATGATGGGCAGCAAAGAGTCTTGTTTTAAATTATATTTTTTGATTTGCAAGATTGAACCTGTTTTATAATTTGGCCATCTAGTTGTATTTTTCTTTTGGGGTTTTTATTTTCTTGATCTGCAACAGTACTTAATGTTTAGTTGTTGATTTTTTTGTTGATTCCTTCATTTAGTAAATACTTGTCTTCTATGTGCCAAACAGTGTTTTATTAGAGGCTGTGGATCAGTAGTGAGCAAATTAGTTCCTGTTCCCAGAGCTCAGATCCCACTGGTCAAGGCAAGCATCAGGCAGGGAACCACATAGTTTTAGAAGTAGACAGAGGTTATGAGAGAAGGCTGATGGTACTATGAGACTGCATCATAAAGGGACCTTTTCTTAAGGTTGGGGTGTAGGATGTTAAAATTTTTCTTTAAAGAAGTCACGTGTGATTTGCAGTTTGAAGGATGATGATAATTAACTTGTCTAATATATTGCATACATTTTTCCCAGTTTCTTTTTTTTTTTTTTTAATGTGGGTAGTTTCCTGGCTGGGAATTGAATCCAGGCTGCAGTGTTGACAGCACCGAAACCTTAAGCCACTACACCACCAGGGAACTCCCCCAGTTTCTTTTTAGTGGGGGCTAGTTTGTACTTTTGTTCTTTAGTTTAAAAATGTTTGTGTTTTCAAATACAGGATGATATAAAGAATAACTGGCGACTGGCTTGAATGGTCAGGGAAACTTTTTCTGGGGAGATGACATATAAGCTGATACCTGAAGGATGAGAAGGAGCGAGCTATGTCAACAGCTAGGGAAAAAACATTCCAGACGAGATACAGCTAACTCCAAGGTCCTTAGGCAGCAAAAGAATTTGAGGGTTCTAGAAAGTGACTGAAAAATCAGTGGCTCAGAGAGGGATGGGGTAAAAGATGGGAGAGGTAAGTGAAAGGTAGGTTCCACAAAGCTGTCTTTAGGAGTCTGGAATTTGTCTGCTGTATTGGGAAGCTGTAGAAGATTTTTAGTAGTGATGAGACCTGCTTTCCTTTTTTGTTATACTTAATTTTTATTTTTAGCAAAGTAATCTCTTGTTTGTAACTTAAAATAAAATGATACAAGATATACTCATTGAAGAACCACAGTCATTTGCCCCACTCAGAGATAGTGAAATTCAACTGTTTATTTTAGTAATATTTCCAAGTAATATGCTCACTTATGGGGCCATTTGTTACCAATTTCAGTCTGTATGTGTGGATTTCCTGATACAATAGTTGACTACTGAGGAAGTTGGGTTGGTATGCTTTGGAATTGAATTTTTTTTGATTTTAGAAAAGTAAAATGGTGCATGTAGACGCCACATTACACGGTATTTCTGGAGGAGTTTTGAGCATACTATATATAGTTTTGGGCAGTAGCTTGTGCTCAAACATATTAATACTTGTACAGCAAAATCCATAGTCACACTAAGTGGGATAGAGATTATGTATTGCTTCATAGAAATTCACATCAAGTTTTGCTATTAAATACATTTGGTGGTAATGAAAAATTATTAGTTTTTTTAAAGAACTTTTTTGGATTTTCAGATAAGAAATTATAGGTTGGTATTTATTATCCCCTCTGCCACCAATGTGCACACTAACACCCATAACCACCACATATACATGGGCACGTGCTCTCTTTGTACCTCCAGTATGTCTTTTGTTGTTCAATTAGATAGTTAGTATTGACATTATTTTTGCTTATTACTGAGCCAGGTATATAGTATGTATAGGGTTTTGTTTTTGGTTGGTTTGTTGGTTTTGCGTCAATTGCCTTTTTATTTGCTTTGTTTTCTATATACTTACCGCTGATTCTCCCCAGATACCCCAGCAGAAGTATGAAATTTCTCTTCTGTTTTTCTTTGCATGTTCAATTCCTTCTCTCCATCCTACAGTTCTCTGTCTCTCTGTTTAACTCTGTTCTTGAGAGGCAGGTATAGATATTAGTAATTTTCCTACATTGGATTCCCAAGTCATTTTCTTTCTTGATTTACTCTTTTGTTTTTCTGAAACACAATTTCTATTAACTTTTCCATCCCGCATGAGATACAGTGTTTTGGGTCCTTGTGTATCTGAGAATATCTTTATTCCACTCCCTTGTATCTCTGGCTGTGAATTAAATTCTAGGCTGAAAGTCATTTCTTTTTAGAACGCCATTGAGTTGTATTCCAATCTGTATTCACCTGCTGTCCCCCACCTCCCCCACTGGTATAGACAGTAGTATGTAACTACCTTTAGGTGAATACACTCCAGGAGATAGGAACTTTTGTTGATTTACTTATATCTGTCAAAAATCACCTCTTGTAAATTTCAGAAACACTCTTTTACAAATTATACGAGAAGTTACTGAGCATAGTGATTTTGTGATTTTAATTGACTTATTTTACACTGGGCACATTGGTACAGAAATCTGGTCTGTGATAAATAGTATCCAAGTACTTAATATATTGTAGATACTTGACTCAGAAAATATTTAAGTGTCTGTCTATGTGAAACCTGTGCTGGGCACTAGGACACGGCTGTGAAAAGGTGATATATGGTCTGTGTTCTCATGGGACTTCAGGCAGTAAACTTAATTTTGCTTTTGGAAGGCTGCAACATCATTGTTCACATATGTTAACTTTATTTTTCACCTTTAGAGCATTTGATTTCATTTGCTTTCCCAGATGTGCTTCACTGTTCATTTTATGTGTTTGATGTTTAAGGGACAAGTTTTGGAGCCTAAACAGGATGTTTTCCAAGGACAAGAGGCAGCAGTAATGATGGATCAGAAGGCAGCATTATATGGGCAGACATACCCAGCACAGGTGCAAGGAGGCTTTAATCTTCAGGGACAGTCACCGTCTTTTAACTCTATGATGAGTCAGATGAACCAGCAAGGCAATTTTCCTCTCCAGGGAATGCATCCCAGGGCCAACATCATGAGGCCTCGGACAAACACCCCCAAGCAACTGAGAATGCAGCTTCAGCAGAGGCTGCAAGGCCAGCAGGTAACCAGTCCCATGCTCTGCCGTGGCCAAGGGTGCCTTTGCTTTTGGCCTCTTGTTCTTCAATTGTTGTCAGACTGTGTCCTTCAGAGCACAGTCCACTGGCTCTCCATCCCTTGTCAACTAGAGAAATTCCTTTTGTTTTCATTTGTGTGTGACATTTTATTGGTACAGACGGTTTCTTGTTAGGGGGTGGTGTGCTAGAGTTGGACATCCTTCTATAAGAATATTCCATGGTACAGGATAAAAAGTAAAAAATGTCAGAGGATTGCTCTTGAGGGAGAAAAGTGTTTATTGATGACTTGGTAGTCCTAGAGGTAGATAATTTCTATTTTTAAAGTCCTTAATAGTTATAACCAAATAATTAAACCTTACTGATTTCAGCATTCTTTTTATGGAATCTCTGCTTTCTAGATGTTTTATAAAACTTAAGCTCTTTTAATATGCCAAGATAACACATTTATTTTTCATTGTTCCCTTAATCCTCAACAGACCTTTTGAAACTTGTTTCCATTGTTTGCATCTGGGTGTGCTGAGTTATGAAATGTGGCAGAACTGAACCAAATAAGTAGATGAGTGAGTGAGTTCAGAATCCAGGGAGCCAGAGGTGCCTCTAGTGTATGCATGTTCCTAAAAGTCAGTTTAGTACTTGGGCAAGCTGTGTTAATGTGCTCATAGTATCATTATACTTTTTACCATTTTTCTCCAGTAAAATTTACCTGGGGAAAGGTACACGGAGAGTAGTTTATTCAGTGTTAAGGCTGATCAAGTTAAAACTGTTTCCCCAATGGCTTAAATAATCCCAGAGAAAGTCTGACTTTGTACACCCTTCGAGTTTCTGTTCAAGATACCCTTTAGTTGCAAAATTACACTTTTACTTCTTCTCCTAAAACAGTAAAGCTTCATATGCTTGCTAGCCAGGAAGTTTTCAGCATGAACTTTTTTGAAGCGTGAAAGGGTACTGGTTCAGCGTAGATGGCACTTAACCAGACTAATGGGTTTGCAGATACCATCATGACCTCACTGGGTGGTGCCGAGGATTTGGAGAGCTATTTTGGGCTCATGAACAGGTTCCCTTTGTATCCTAATCAACCTGTCTCTCCCCAGTTTTTGAATCAGAGCCGGCAGGCACTTGAAATGAAAATGGAAAGCCCCACTGCTGGGGGAGCTGCAGTGATGAGGCCCATGATGCAGCCCCAGGTGAACTCCCAGGTGAGAATGACAAGTGTCCCCATCTTCATGTTCATTGTCCTGTGCCCAGCGCAGGCCCTGCCAGGCCTGTGATTGGTTCTCAGTAAATGTTCAACAAATAATTCCAAGTTTCTTGTGTGAGAAACTGCTCCGTGGTCTCATCACACTTGTCCTTTTTTCATTTTTCTCTCTTGGTGGTGGCTGGGAAGAAGCAGAGGAGAAGAGGGTCTTTTATTATTAACACCATTATTCATGTTTTTAAAATTAATTCTCTTTGCCATCAATTGCTGTGTTGTGAAAACAGCTGTCACTTTTTAGGTATTTAAGATAATAAATCTGTGAACTTTTCATTGTTCCTGGATATGAAACCACATGGGTAAAATTTGAAATTATTAGAACTGTAAAGAAGAAATAATAATAACCTCAGTAATAATAACCTCTGAGATGACCTGTTCCTCACAATGGCAGGGTTGATATTAAAGCTCTCTCAACCTCCACGTCCAAGATGGAGACTGTGTTAAGGTATTTTCTTAATGTGCACGAGGCAGCTGATAACACTAAAATCCTTAATGTGGTCTGAAATAATGTTCATAATTACTGTTAAAGAAATTGTGAAATCCCCAATTTTCATAGTTTTAGTCCCACTGGAAGTACTGATATATACATTTTCTTGTTAATCAGACATCCTGTAATAAGCTAAGCTGGGATACTCTCCGAAGAGATAATAAAAAGTGTTCTTTTTTTGTTTGAGATGATTTCTCTATAGACTGTTTTTCCTTACTCTCTGCCTTGTCTTTCAGAAGGCTTAAAGAGACTGCAAGACCTTCTGGGGCGGATTTCTGAGTAGAACCCCATCCATTTTTTTCCCCCTCTTTTTTGCTCCACTTCTTGTTTCAAACCCCCCTCTCCCCACACACTCTGTCCTGCCCTTTTTCATTTTGTTGTTTTATTTCATAGTTTCTGGACAGTTTGCCCTCACTTTCTACCCCTAAATGTTCTCTTTACTTTGAGGAAGGTTTTCTAACTATTTATAATTTAACAGCTGTCTGCTTTAATCTCTTAGCCCCAAATAATTTCTTGGTCTCGATTCTGCAAATCTCTACCCTCCACACTCCTCCTGTAGTCAGAAATCTTTTACCATATTGAGAATTGTACATCTTCCTTTTTTTGTTTTTGTAAATACAGAAAGGCCTTGGGTGTGTTTTCTCTCTGATACCTAATGTATTATGGGTGTACTATAATATATGCATGAAATTGGCCAGTTCCTGCTACATGTGTGTAATTGCATTTGTTCTTGGGTATTAGCAGGGTTTCCTTAATGCCCAGATGGTCGCTCAGCGCAGCCGAGAGCTGCTAAGTCATCACTTCCGACAGCAGAGGGTGGCAATGATGATGCATCAGCAGCAGCAGCAGCAGCAGCAGCAACAGCAGCAGCAGCAGCAGCAACAGCAGCAGCAGCAGCAGCAGCAGCAGCAAACCCAGGCCTTCAGCCCACCCCCTAATGTGACTGCTTCCCCCAGCATGGATGGGGTTTTGGCAGGGCCTGCAATGCCACAGGCTCCACCCCAGCAGTTCCCATATCCACCGAATTACGGTAAACCTGACAGTGACAATGTCTGCCTCAAAATATAACTAAAGATGTAAAATTCACAAGGTCTGTTGCATGTTAAAAACATAAAAATACTCCTTACTCTCTCGTTATTTCACAAGAAAAATGAAATTAAAAATAACAAAGATGTCTCTCCTGCAGTGCACAGGTAATTGTAATTGAGGTAGATGGTCTATCATAGTTGAGTATTTCTTTTCAGATCTTGTTTTTTCATTTGCCCACATCTTAATTTGGAAGGAAGACAACCATGTCCTCCCCTCCCTGTATAGTAGAACTCTGCAGTCACTGAATGTTTGGTCAAGTTGGTGAGAGCAATGTGTGGTGTTTGGGCTTTTTGAGCTCCTTTTCTTGGTGACTGAGACATATTAATTACAATAGTGCATATTCTTGGGGGCAGAGTTATCTACTGGAGAGATTACATTTTAGGATGTATCCCTGTATTACCGTGAGGACGGTAATAACTTCTACCCTGTAAAGAGGGACGGAGGGATGTGAGTAGCATGATTTGGAGTCCCTTTTATGCAAAATCTAGACCAGGGCTGGGCAAGATGTCGATTGCAGTGCACCAGTGGACCGCCAAGCAATTTTGGGGTGACCACTTGAATAATAAAATAGCTAGTGGACTGTGACTTTCAGAGAAGTAGCTCTTGCCCTGAAAAAGTCTGCCCGGGCTTGATCTAGACAGTGTGCTTTTCTGTAATAGGCCTGTTACTCTATTTGGCATCTTGGTAAGAAGCAGGAATAACTGGTAAGCAGCATTCTGTAGCATTCTGTATCTGATACTTTCTCACCATCCTTGCCTTTAAAAATTACTATGGAAAGCTGATATTCTAAGGAGGTAGCATTTGAATATCATAATTTCTTTTTCTCTTTTTAAAGGGATGGGACAACAGCCAGATCCAGCCTTTGGTGGAGTGGCTAGTCCTCCCAATGCAATGATGTCATCAAGAATGGGTCCCTCCCAGAATCCCATGATGCCGCACCCTCAGACCGCACCTATGTATCAGTCCTCGGAAATGAAGGGCTGGCCATCAGGAAACCTGGCCAGGAACAGGTGAAGATCAGGGACTTTCAAAGTCATTCACGTTCTAGAGCCAGAAGTTTAGGAAATTAATCTCTGAAATTTTCAATCAAGCCTCTTTGGATTGAGAAATAATCAAGATGCCTGGAAAGATCAAGATGCCTGGGTTTCTATTAGAAAATGTGTTACTTGGCTCATCTGTTTTGAGAATCCTTCCTACTGTCTACGTATCCATGAGGGTATTGAGTACAGACAGCTATGAAAAATAGAAGGCAGGCTGTTGGGCATGTTCTCTCTCACATTCTCTGCCTAAGTATAGTGACATTTGGCACAGTTGTGGTAGTTTCTGTGTGCCTGTCTTGTGTGTTACTAAAGTGACCCAGGGGGTAATTTTGCGCTTCCTTTACAGCTCCTTTTCCCAGCAGCAGTTTGCCCACCAGGGGAATCCTGCAGCATATAGTATGGTGCACATGAATGGCAGCAGTGGTCCCATGAACATGAACATGAACTCCATGCCTATGTCCAGCATGCCTATGGGCCCTGATCAGGTATGGGGGTCTATCCTTATTTTTCTCAAAAAGATTTTCTTGTTCTCTGGAGAGAACCAAAGCCTCAACTATAATCTAAAGGTCCTAGGTAGATATTTAAACTTAGATGTAAAATTTTATAAATTGAAAAACTTAAAAATATAGTCATTGAAAAAGCTATTTGGGCCATTAGATTCTTTTGGTAATTTGAGATCTGAGGAATCTGAATCAATTAGCCAGAGCTGTGTCACAAGCCATCAGTATAGAGGTGGATTCTTTTCTCTTATGCAAAGCGTGTTTTACTCATTATCCTTTTGGTTGCTAACAGAAATACTGCTGACATCTCCACACCAGGACCTCCAAGGAAATCACTGTACAAATGACACTGCACTAGGATTATTGAGAGTAAAGAATCACTGCTGTAGGCACCCCGCTTTGAAGAAAGGACCATCTCTGATCTCCACCCAGGGTATTCCAAGTGATGTCAGTTGAGTAGGACTGCATTTTAAGCTGACGCGCGATATCGACCTGGTTTTTTCCCCTCCTGTGTATCATGGTGTTCAAAACAAATACTTTTGGCATTCTGCTTCCTAGGGGTGTGATTTTGGAGGTGACAGTGTTACTGATCACAAAACTCTCCTGTGTTCCTTCTTTCTGCCTGGCTAGCCAGTCTTTCAAATAAATGCCAGTGGGCCAGAGAACATTGGAGAAATCAGGAGACATTGGAATGTCTGGTTTCTCTAGTTGCAATATTGGAGGAAGAGCATAGTCCCAGACTTCATTTGATCCTACAGGTAGTTCTGTCCTGTGGGGTTGGCATTCCTTGAGTTCTCATCCTTTAATGACTGTTGAGTTGCTCCAGCCCTGCTCTTGGTGGTTCTAAGCTTTAGCTAGGGTTTTCATTTGCCCCTCACATTCTGTCATACTTCACCTCCAGGAACTGTCCTTGATGTCAGATGGCCTAGTAGAAGGGAAAAGATGACAGTATTTAATTGCAGCAGTAGCAGTTTTTTATATGCTGACGTGCATCGCGTGCACTTTATTTGAAAAGTAATGGATAAATGCAATATTCTTGAGGAATGGTGAACCACAACCACATTCCTGGTTTTTGTCTCATCTGTTAGACAAGAACTATGATTTTTGTTGTTAAAAGTACCAGTGTCACCCTTTGCCTATATGGTAGAGCAATAATGCTTTTTGAGACTAAACTGCAGAAAATCCAAGGCCAGGTACTGCATTCTCAGTCAGAATTTCGCAGTGTTTCTGTGAATAGATTTTCTTTTGTAAATATGACCTTTAAGATATTATGTAAAATATGTACATACCTTTTTGGTAGGTCACAACAACTCATTTTTACAGAGTTTGTGAAGCTAAATATTTAACATCTTGATTTCAGTAAGCTCAGCGTGGTGAGGTTACAAACAGAAGGGATGTCCCTGAATTTTGGGGCCTGGGGGAGGGACAGCAGTCCAGAGCTTTTCCTCCTGACCAGCCTTAGATGCCTCGCTTTCAGTCTCTGAATCTATAAGCTTTTTGAAAAGATCATTTGTGTAGATGTAGGCATTTAAAATTTTTTTTTAAATTCTTCTACCAGAACTAAGCACTTTGTTAATTTGGGGGGAAAGAATAGACATGGGGAAAAACTTTTTAAAAAGGTATCAAGAATTTTAAAAGATCAAGTAATTTGATTTTTAAAGAGAATCTTGGATTATAAGTGGTCCATAAATTAAACAATAAGAAAATAATTGATTTTTTAATTTTTTAAAAAAAATCTAATATGTTGTCTTTTCACCAATTTGAGGATTACTCTGAGGTTTTGGTTGCTAGGACCTCAATTCCACATTGAGGTAGAATCCTTGATGTGTGGTTTCTGGTATTTGTTCAGCTGTCTTTTCATTTGAGTCCTGTGATGTTTTCACCATCCCTAAGAACAGGAGTAGTGTTACTTCTTAAGGACTTGGTCCCTGAACAGTTTTGCTTGATTCAGAACTGCATTGGTGAGCACCTTTGCACCCTACCCCCACCTTTTCCTGCTGTTGCTATGCCCTGTAGCTTGTTCTGCTCAGTTGGGAACAAGGGGAAAAAATCAAGTTTTAACTCTCTGTATTTGGCTTACTTTATTAGGTTCAAATAATTGTGTGAAATTGTTTTTTTGGAATATTTATGAATTTCAGATGTCTCTGCTAGCCTTGGTGTCATTTCCTAGCAATAACTGATAGCCAGCTAATTTTTTATTTAATACGTTTAGCTAATCTTTCTAGGTGTCTTTGAAGGTAAGGTCATTTAATTGCTTTGACTTGATTAGGAATAAGTGAAACCTGTATTTCCAGAACCACCACTAGAGTGGATCTAAGTCTGACACCCTCTCCCCTCCTCCTGCCTGGTTAAAAATAAATCTAGATTGTAAATCCCTCAACTTCCATCATAGTGACCTGTGTGTTTTCAGATAACCTATCTTCCTGCCTGGAGACAGAGGCTTAGCTGAGTAACCATCTCTGTCTTTTTAGACAGTCAGGCATACCCGAACCTTCCTCGTCTGTCATGTGCGTGGGGAGGAATAGAATGGTGCTTTTACCTTTCTTGACTTTTAAGTCTTGTGATTCTTTTTCTTAGTCCTGACTCCAGGCTAACTGGAAGGCAGCACCTCCTTTTTATATGAAAAAGAAGCTTATTCTGAGTTTTTATATTTTCTACTTGTTCATTTTTTGGTGCAGACTTAAGATTTTGATTTTCTTTTAATAGACACAGTCTTGGAGACAATTTGTTGTTTTTAACCTTTATGCCCTTTTCTCTTTTTTGGTCGATTCTCTTTGTACTCCTGATGCCTACCTCTCCTCACTCCCCTTTTTAAACCTTGCTGTCTGTTGGGTGAACAGTTTAAGTAATCTTTTCATCTGCTTTTAGAATGTGAGATATTTCCAGTACACCTACTTTTTTGCTGAATCCAAAGATATGTAAATATATATATATTTTTAAAGATCAAAATGATATAAAGGAGATACCATGTTTCTTCCTCTAAAAAGCAAATAGAAATTCATTAATGTTCATATTATGATGCCATTTTTCTAACTTGTGCATCCTGGTGGAAAGGTGTAAATATCAACAACAGGACTGCTTAGTTAATCAGTATTTACCCTCTGAGGTGAGTGGGGGTGTATGGGGGGGGACTATGGAACATAATTGGCTTGCTGTCCTACAAGTTATTTGATCCAGAGAGATGTAGCTGGGAAGTACCAGAATGGATTGCCGTTACCCACACGTCTGTCCGGGCCCCTTTTTGTTTGCAGAAGCCATGAATTTTACTCACAGGTGGAAATTCGTAGGAGCCAGGCCTCCAGGATGGATGAGCTCACCTCTTGCTGGGGCAGAAGGAGCAGGCGCTGCTGCTCAGCTCCAAGGCACACTGGTGAACAACGAGCAGGGTGTTCTTGTCTGTCTGTCCAATGTGTGGGGTTTTGAAGAGGACGGAGTTGTCATTCTGAGAGCAATACTTAAATTCTCAGGAATGGACTTAGCAGTATTGAGAATGAATTCAATTTCAATCAAGTTTACATTAAATGTTGCTTTTAAAAAATTTAAATCATTCTACAAAGAATTCAGACCACATGGGGTAACTTATGAGATGGTTTTGTGATAAGCTATGACTGTTTTGCTGATCATTTTGGGTGTCATTGTAAATAAAGGTTTCTATTTAAAATTGAAGCCTAAGAGCTTGCTTTATTAAAAAAAAAAAAATCCCTATTGGATTAAGGGTAAAAAAGAAGGTTAAGGACTCCTGTTTCAAACAATGGTAGTAAGTTTCTGTGAGGTTAAAAGAAATGTTTTTTTCTTCCTAAATGCCTTTTATTGTCTGCAGCAATAGAAACCACAAAACTGGAGATTATATTCTGCAAATACGTTCCAAAAAGAAATCTTGAAAAGCATGGAACTGTTCTTATAAAAGGTGAGTGTTTAGGGTTGGACCAATTGATGGCTGAGGTTCTTTTCCCATTCTAGCATTGTGACAGCTACACCACCTGGGTCACAGAGAAGGGTTGTTAGTTCAGGTGAGCTGCTTTGCAGTTCTTATTAGTGAGGTCCTAATGCTGGTGTAATGTGATACTTACCTGTGAGATCCCTGAAATATGGTTAATTTTAGTCTTTTAGTCTTAAGTTTATAACCATCTATTCCCCTTTAAAAACCCCCCACTAACTCCAAGGTGTCAACTGGTCATGTCTTAAATGATTAAAAAAAAAAAACAAAAACAAAAACCAAACACCAAAAAACTCTCAAGAATGGCCTTTTACAAAATGTCAAAGGTTACCTTATACCAACTGCTGGTCATAAAACTGGGGTTTTGCACATTGTATGACAATACTTAAGACTACAAAATTTCTTTACAAATACAATTTTCATTAAAACTTGGGACATACATCAACTCCATTCCTTTTCAGTACTTTAAAAAACATTAGTTCTGGGACAGATGGATCACAAAGGAATAGTGGGAGAAACATTATTTGGTCAGGAGCAGAAATGTCCACAACAGCACGGGCTTTTCTCACACTGGCCACAGAGCGTTTATTGACACCACCACTCTTGAAATTGGGTTTTCTTATTAGTCAGAGTCCCCTGAAAGTTCCCACACTGGTTACATGTAAATAGTAACATATATACAGTGAAGTTAGTTTCGTGTCACTTTTTGTGCTCCTGACTCACTGTGCACCATTTGCAGCATCTGCAAGTTGCCTCTGCCCTGCTGCTTTGTGACAAACCACAATAGAAGAGGACTTAAAACGGGGTTGTTCTGTTCTTATGGTTAAAAAATTCCAGTGACTTTTCACCCTTGGCTGTTTTTTTTCTTTTTTTCCCTTGTGAGCCTCTCAGAGAAGGTTAGTGGTGACTTTTTGATACGAAAATGTATTTTCTGCAGCTGGTGAGGCATAATCCAAAGCAAAAGCAGGGGTGGAAATGGACTTGTGAAGTACCACTACTCCTGGTGGCTCTCTTCCAGAATCTGCCAAGTTGACTGAAAGCAAGTTCTGATCTCTCAGGTCTCCTGGCTAACGGCACAGGTCTGCTTGAAATCATACATTGTCTGTACAGTCAGATGATGCCTCTGTTTTTGGAGGTCCATCTCATGCTGCTTAACCTTCCCAGCCTTCCCACAGTTGTCCCCTGTAGAACAAAGCACACTCATCTTAGCATTTGATTATCATGCTGTTTATGAATTGATTGTTTAGTCTCTTCTACAGATGAGTAGCTTCGCTCCAGGGATGTGGCTGCTGAGATGGAAAAATCTAGATCCCTTAGAAAGGGCTTGCTACCACTTTAGATTTTCACTTGGCTTACACACTCATATAGTGGCCAAGGAAAGTAAAGATTATATGCCTTAATTCTGGCAACACCAAAGAAATGCTTGGCTGGCCCATTATTGTGACCCTAGTACAAGCTGCATAGGATTATGTGCACATAAAGAGATAGGCCTGAGGCTGCACACAGCACCTCACCAAGGGGTGTTGTCTGTCTCCGTGGTAACTTCCCATCAAACGAATTCCCGTGTTAACAGAATTCTCACATATTTTGGGATGTCCCAGTGACTTAGAGGATTCAAATTGCATTGTATTCATGCCATTCCCTTCCTTTCTAGGTGCCACAGTCTCTTAGTCCCCTGCCAGCCTCTGTAGGCACTGGACAGAGTTTGTAGCATGGATGTTTTGGAAACCATTTAATGAGGCCTCCTGCTGCCCACGTTATGGACCACGTAGCACTTCGGCAGCCACAGCCTTCAGGGTGCCTGGCAGTTAGAGCACTTGAATGTTTCTCAACCTCTAAGTAATACCTTGATTTAGCACGCACAGATAATTGCATAAGAACAGTGTATATTAGACATGGAATGTATTCAGGTATGTTACTTTATAGAAAAGACTTACACAAGGGCTGTCCGAAAAGTAGCCAGCCACGTAATACAAAAAAATCAAAGCAGTTGTGGCTGGATTTTTCCCGAACAGCCCTCGTACGTTACCGCTTTCCTCATTATGGGAGCAAACGAGGGTAATGAGTAAGAATTGGCATGCATACAGAATAGCTTTGGCAAAATGAAGCAAGTCAGAACCAGATCTCTATTTGTAAACTGGTTCTTCAACTCACAGTGATTTGGAAGAAGGTCTCTTCATTTCTGGCCACTTTCGACGTTGAAACTGCCTACGTTTTCAAGTGTCAAAAGGAGAATAAATGAGTGTTAACCGTCACCAGGAAAGAAAAGTTACCCCCAAAGAACAATACAGAGAAGGTCTCTTAGACCTGACACGTGTCCCCAGTGGGTAATCCAGACCTCTGGTAGACCAGAGAAAGGGCAGTGTCTCAGCCTAGCAGGTGAACCTCACAGAGGTGAGACGAGAGGATGGGCCTGTTCTCAGACTTTAAAACAAAACCAAATACCTGTATTGCTCATAGCTTCCTCCATCTTTAAGTCCTAAACGAGAGAGAAGTGAACAAACAGATGATTTAGGGTAAAAATGGCACACTTTATAACTGCCTTTTTTTTTTTTTTAAATACCTTTGGCATTTTCGCCACGACAGTGTCCCCAGGCAGACAGAGTGGACTGAAGAGGTGAGCTTTTCAACCTAAAGTAGCCTTATAGATATCCTACATTCTAGCATCATATGACCAGTTTTAGGACCCTGATGCTCTCATTTGACATTGACCTTGGTCATGGGAGGGGAGGCACATTTGGGCATGGACACCTATGCTAGAGGACAGAAAGCCCAGGGCTCTGAGAAAGGTGAGACGATATCGTGTCTTGCTCTTGGCAAGTTTCTTGGAGGACATGGCAGTGTGACCAGGTGTGTGGACTTTGGAGTCAGCTGACCCAGTCACTTTGCTCATCCATAAAGTGAGAGGGTTGTCATAAGGATTATCAGTGAATGTGTGTGAAACACTGGACACTTAAGATCATAAAAGCAGCACTTGCTGATGTCAGGAAGGTGGTATTTTAGCCACAGAATTTCCTCAACTCCTGCTGATTCTGGGTTCACTCTCTGGACCACACATGACCTCCTAAGTTCCTTCCTGTGGTAACTTGGTTTCTGCAGGCCCCAGGTGGAGGTGCCTATACTCACCCAGGTCCATGTTTCGGGTCCGGGGGTTACACTGCTTATAACCCTTGCAACTCCTCAGCTCCATGAGCTGTACATGTAGCTGGTTGAGCACATCCCTGTCCAGTGTATTTACAGCGTTCATCAGCTGGTTGGGAACAGGTAGGTTAGCAACAAGGTGGGTGCAGGGACCCCCGTCCCCTGCTACCAACGGGGGTGGGGGGACTTCAGGCAGGTTGGGAGGTGGTGCTATGGGATGGTAACCTCTACTTCGGCAAGAGCTGGTGTTTGGGGACAGTTATGACTGCCTTTTGCCTCTAGGTCATGGGAATAAATACCACGTCTGTGTCCTTAAAAAGGCCCTTCTCTCTTGTTTGTGGTAGCTGAAGGGAGGACAGCCCTGTGTTTTTAAACAGCCATCTGGTGAAGGGAGGGGTAGAGCCTGGGTTCTTATCTAGCTTGGGAGCTCTGCCACCCCCTTTTGTAAAATACGGGGATGACCTACGTAAGGACAAAGACTGACAGCCTATATGGTAATTAAAGCAAAACCAGATCACAGTGACTGGCATTAAAAAATTGAATTTTGTGTAAAAAGTGGATTTCTGCCTTTTCTTGAGACATTAGAGAAGGGACAGTGCCAAGACCCAGTAGGGACTCTGTTTTAGATGGTGCACACATGTCCCACTCACCAGATACCCCGTGTCTCCTTTCTGTCTCACGTGCTCTGGGCCACATAAGTCACATACGAGTCTGGATGACTTACATGCAAGCATGTGGTTAAGTGCTGCATGTGTGTTAGCTGTTGTCCCTGGAGGCACTGACATGTGCAGGGTTTGGCCTGACCCAAAGGACCCCTGAAGCGCTAGCCTAGGAGTCTTCACAGGTTCCCACTCAGCCTGCTCTAACGCTGCCACGGGCCTCAGGTGGAGAGAAGGGCTGACTGCATTCTTGGGGGCTTCCCCACTCACTTCCGCTGTCTGAGGGACTCGAGACTTGGAAAACGTAGCGCTGTTTCGGAAGGACCTGTCTGGTAGCACCCACACCCCCCACGCCCTCCCTTTGCCAGCTCAGGGAGTCTGTACCTGGTAGGGGTCTGTGTTGAGATCAAAGTACTCGAGGAAGCCGGTCGCAAATTCGCAGAAGAGAAAGTTATGGGTCTCATTGATTGTCCTCATGCACCAGTATGTATTGTTGTTGGCACTGGTGCAGGCACAGAAGGGCCCCACTGCCAAGGGAAGAGAGAGCACACGCCCTGAGCATGCCTGCAGGGAGAAACCCAGTCTGCCAACAGGAAGTCCCGTCTGCTCGCCCGGAGCCAGTCCCTGTCGGGAGCACTTGTTGACCCCTGATGTCAGGGAACCTGTACCCTAAAGACCTTTAGGGTCGGGGCAAGGCGGGTCCTTGTGGGGGCCTGGGGAAGCCCCTCTGTCCCAGGCTTGCTCACGTGTCCAGAGAGGTGCTGTCTGCCAGTGCTGGTTGTCATGGGTAAAGCACGTGAGGCCCGGCATGCTGCACGTGTCGTTGTTCTGCAGTCGCTTGAGCAGCTTGCGGAGTTTCTTCTTGCGCTTCTGCTCCCGCAACAGCCACACCTTGTCCTTCTCTTGCAGTCCCTTCCTGTGGGCACACGGGGCCACACCCCTCACATCTCCCTTGGGCCTCCGCCTCCTAGGGACCCGTGACCCTGCGCCTCTGCTCTTCCTGTCTAGAGGCCGTAGGCACAGCAGTAGAGGGTCCCCAGAGGCAAGGACCTTTGCCTGAGGCCCACTTCAGGTCCAGGGCAGCACAGAGGTAGGGAGAATTAGAGGGGTCACACCTGTGTCCTGGTGGCAGGTTGGGGGAGTTTGTGGTAAGCCCCTCCAGGCTTGGTGCCAGGAGACCTGTAAGGACAGCCTTGGACTTCCCGGGGAAAGGCCACGACTTCTCTCTTGTTTGTTGTAGTGGAAGGGAGGACAGCCTCCTCCCACTGGCCCCTGCATGTCTCTCCTTGGCCTTAAGCTGCCCTTACCTGAAAGGATGCAGACTGGAGCCTTTGTGCTTGAGGCGGCCTTTGTGCTGGGTGTGGTAACTGTAACAGACCCCCCAAACCCGGGTTTTAGAAACTGCTTACAGGGCAGCTCTCATGGTATGAACTGGGGTTCCCTGGGACCCTGTTTCTGATGCAGTGTGGGGGAGGGTGCTAACCCTAGGGTGGCAGCTCCCTGCCTGCCTGGCTTGCTCCTCCCAGGGTGAGCTGGGAGCCTCTGGCTGAAGGCCTTGGGCCAGACTCACAAGGTGGGTTAAGTCAGCGGAGACTGGAAGCTGGGCCTGGCTCCCATAGCTTCAGCCTGTCCAGGTGGCGGTCCCCAGGCCCCTGCCCACCTCACGGGTGATCAGGGCAGGCCCCGGTGGAACCCACGTTTTGCAACCCCTTTCTGGGAAGGTGGCAGAGAATCTTATTTGGGGCTCTCTGGTGCAATTGTCACACGTAGCTGTGTCATTTTAAATTAAGCTTCCAATTCAGTTCCCTCAGTTACACTGCCGCATTTCAGGCAGCCACTCAGTAGCCACACGTGGCTGGTGGCCTCCGTACTGGACAGCACAGACAGCCCATTTCCACTGTCATGCAAGTTCTACTGGATGGGTTCCCTGAGCTGCTATATGTGGACCTTGGGTCACGTGGGTTCTTCCCGAGGGGGCTATCAGCCCTTGTCCCCCTGGGGGCCAGCCCCTGGCAGCCTAGCATAAATCTGGGCATCTGGCTGGCTGCCCGAGGTGTGGTGATAAGTGCCCCATGGCTGACACCGGGGATGTGAATTATTAGCGCTTGTTTTTACCCTAAGGGCTCAGACAGGGACGTAAAATAATGAGAGGAGTCACGGGGAATACTGTGTCCCCAGGAGTGGTCCTGCAGGACCACGAGGCCTTCCTGGGCACCCTGTGCTCCCTCCTCACCTGATTTTGTGACAGTCACATTCTTCTGGCCGCTTTTTCTTCAGGTGACCTCGGACTTCCCTCAGGTTCTTGATTTTGTTCTGCAGGGTTTCAATCTGGGGAGAGATGAGAGGAGGCCATTAAACTCTTGGGGGAAGCTGACTGAGAAAGTGGGGCCTGGAGGTGCCACTGCCCACATTTGTGGGTGCTGAAGGGGTTCTTTGGTCCCATTGGAAGTAACCAGGCTCCAGCAAAGGAATTGTGAGTCATTCTGCCCAAGAACCCGCTGTACCCACTGACGACAGCAGTGCCTCCCTCCCATCCCGGCGTGTTGACAGCACTAAGTGTAGTGTGGGCATCTTGTAAGTCCGGAAGGGATGTGAGGTGGCCTCAGTGGCCTCCCTCCAGCAGCTGGCCATGGGGAAATGGTGGTCTGTGATGCTCGGGCTGGTGTTCCTGTTCTGGGTGGAGGGTGCTGTGGGGGCCTCACTGAGCTCGTGGTGGTGAGAAACGCCTCCCTGCACAGACTCCGGTCACCTCATGGTCAATGTGCAGCTTGTGGTCTTTCCAGGCCTGCAGGGACTTGTACAGGTCTAGGTCACACTGCACCGTGTCGTTCTCTAAGATGTAGCACCTGCTCAAGAGAAGGGATCACATGTGGCTCTGAGTGGGTACAGGGAGCCCAGCCAGGGGCCCAGAGGTATGGGCGCCCCCGCCAAGGTCCAGCCTGCCCTCTTTACCCCAGCCTGCACCTGGACTCTTACCGGTGTGTGACCTTAATGGGGTTGGGGGCTGAGGAGTCCAGGAGGCCCCCGGTGCCACTGAAGTCCCCACCATCTTCGTCGTCTTGGTTCTCAGAGGCTCCTGGCCAGTGCCGCTTGGTAAGGTTGCGGAGCTGGGGTGTGTCACCCAAACCTATGTGGTGTACCTTGCCGTCCATCTCGATGGCCACTGAGCGGATGGAGCGATTACGGGAGTAGCTGGCTTTGTACTCTGTGGTCAGGGGAGTGGCTGGGTCAGGAGGCCCTGCAGGGCTGGCCCAGCTCCTGGAGCAGTAGGCGCCTCCAGGCAGGGCCGTACTCCCACTCGAGAGCCCATGAAAGTCACACTCGTGGGAAAGTCACACCCCTGGACCCTAGCCGAAAGGACCTCAAGGTGATTGAACAGGGGAAACCGAAGTCCTAAAGCTAAGGAGGAGCTGACTTGAGGTGATCTCAGGAAAGAGCTATTGATGGATAAACAAACTGGAATATCCACACAGTGCAGTATTCGGCCACAAAGACAAAGCAGTAATCTGAGGTCGGACAATGTCGCAAGCACGTCCTAGAAGAAGTGCCACATACCCTGCTCATTGCGGAATAATTCCTTAAGCACTCCCCTGATGCCGGCGCCCAGTCCACCCTTCAGAGCAGTTTTGGAACTCTCTTTCTGGAACGGCCATCAGAGCTGTCGTACCTTGCCAAGGCTATGACACCTCACCGAGTTGTTCGTACAGTGCTGCCAATGTAAGCGCACGGTGGCAAGTGTGTGAACTTAATGGTCAGATTTTAGGCACAACAGCTCGGATGGCCATTCCAGAGAAAGGTCGAAAACTGCTTCGAAGGGTGGACGAGGTGCTGGTGTTGGTGCACAACTTCCAGGGGGAGGGCTTCGAAGGTGCCCGCAGTGATACTCAGCAAGGAGGGATACAGTGCTGCTTCCAGGACGGGTTCCCGAACCTTACAGTCCGACTTCGTACGTGCTGCGCCGTGGATGAACCTAGTAAACACTGTGCTATGTGAAGAGCCAGACACAGAAGATCACATATTGCATGGGTCTCTTTATATGAAATATCCAGAATTAGTAAAGACATCAAAAGAGAGAGCCAAAATAGTGGTTGCCATGGAATCGGGGAGATGGTAATGGGGTTTCCTTTTAGGGTGGTAGAAATGTTTAGGAACTAGAGGTGGTGGTTGCATTTGTGAATATTAATAAATACTTCAGAGTAAAATGGATATAAAAACATTAAGGAGATTGAATCAGTAACCAGAAACCTCCCAACAAACAAAACTCCAAGAACAGATGGCTTCAGTGGTGATTTCTACCTAACATTCCAAGAAGAATTAAGAACATTCAAACTTGGCCAAAAAATAGGAGAGGAGGGAACACTTCCAAACTCATTTTACGAGGCCAGCATTACTCTGATACCAGATGAGGACACCACAAGAAAAGAAAATTGTAGGCCAGTTTCCCTGAACACAGAATGCAACGATCCTCAGCCAAATGTTAGCAAACCGAATTCAAAAACACATTAAAAGGATCAGACCCACGATCAGGTGGGATTTATTCCAGGGATGCGAAAAGGGCTTAATATCTGCAACTCAGTGCGGTAACACCACATTAACAAATTGAAGGACAAATCTTATCTCAATAGATGCAGAACAAGCACTTGGCCAAATTCGGAAACCATTTGTGATAAAAACTGTAATAAGGGGCTCATATCCAACATGTATAAAGATTCATGTAACTCAGTAATGAGAAAACAATCTGATTAGAAAATGAGCAGAGGATCTGAATCGACACTTTCCCATGAAAACGTCCTCGACATCTCTAATCAGGGAAAAGCAAATCCAAACCACCATGAGATACCACCCCACACCTCTTAGAATGGCTGTTACCAAAGAGACAAACTGTTGGCAAGGATGTGGAGAAAAGGCGACCCTCATGCACTGTCGATGGGAATCCAAAGGGGTACAGCCTCTATGGAAAACAGTCTGGAGGTTACCAAAAATATTTAACGAAAGAACTATCATACGACCCAGCAGTTACCCAAATAAAATGAAAACACTTGAAAAGATCATACGCACGCCTGTGTTCATAGCCCAGATAAGGAAGCCACCTGTATCCACTGATGAATGGATAAAGATGTACGTGGAGTCCTGAGCCAGAGAAAAGGACATCTTGCCATTTATGACCTGATGGGCCTAGAGGGCATACTGCTAAGTGAAATAAGTCACAGACATACTGTATGATCTCACTCACATGAGGAATTGAAGACTGCCTCCCGCCAACAAAACAAAACACGAGTTCATAGATACAGAGAACAGGTTGGTGGTTGCCACAGGCCGGGGATGGGGGAGGTGTGGAAAATGGGCGACAGGCCATAAGGGACAAACTTCCAAGTAGGAAAGTCATGGGGATGTAGCATACAGTATCGTGACTGTGGTTAGTGTACTGCAGTGCGTGTTTGAAAGTTGGTAAGACAGGAGTTCTTACAAGTTCTCATCACAAGAAAAAAATTTTCCTAACTGGGGTGATAGATGTTCACTGACGGATAATTTCCCAATGTATGCAAGCATCGAATCATCATGTTGTGCAACTAATATATTACATGCTAATTACACCACAATAAAAAACCCATGATTTTGAGTTGGAAAAAGAAAGCCAGGAGACACATTCTGGCCAGAAAAGGGAGAGGCTTGGGGAGGTCACTTAGCTTCTTTGAGCCTCAGTTTCCCTAGCAGTGAGCTGCATGCTCTCCACCAGGTAGGCAGCAAGATGGGGGGCCCAGAGGTGCTTTTTCTAAGCTCTGAGTCACCTACTGGAAACAGGGTATGTAGGCTGAAGTCAAGAGCCCAGAAAAGAGGAATGTGATCAAATTGCTCACATTAAGCAGAAGGGGGCTGGGTGGTCACGGAAGTGCAAATTTCCCGCTTTGGAAGCGTAGTCAAAACGTGCCTGCCTAACTGGGTCCCCAGGCTTGGGCAGGAGCTGACGCACTTAGGCTGGGCGGTGTGTTCTTCAGCTGGCCATAGTCCCCACCACTCCTTTCTGTTTTAAAGCTGCGCACTTGACTCAGCCCTGACCCCAACACCATAGTATGTGTCACCCCACTGCCCTAAATGTCTGTTTTAAAAGCCTGGAGCCAGTCATGGCCCTGGTTTCTGTTTGGCTCCATTTGACCACCAGGTGGTGCCCCAGGCTTGAGGACTGACTGGAGGCTGGGGGTGATGGCACAGGGGAAGGGAGGGACTCCTGTGCCCCAGTGGCCCCGGCCCAGGGCTCCAGGATCGGGTCTTCCTGCCCTCTTTCTTGGGGCAGGTGTTGGCATCTTTCATTTCCCAGACTCTGTATCAGAGTCACACAGGCCAAAGGATCCAGGGCCCAGGGCCAGGAGAGGCATCGCCTCTTCGGCCAAGCCTTGGGCCTTTTCTGGCCCTGGGCAGCCTTCTCCTTGGCTTTCTCCTCCCTGAGTTCAGGTTTCCTTAAGCCACAAGGCTGGACCCCTGATACACAGGGCAAGAAATAGACCCACCAGGTTCTTCCTGCTCTTTGTCTTGCTTGGGGGCCAGCTGCCTTGTATGATCCCACCCTCTACCCCCAGCCACAAACCGAGTAGTCCCTAAACTGGCCCTCTACCTGACTATGTAAATAAGCTACTCTGTTTACAGAGTCCCATCTGTTCTCTCGCTGCCGAGGCAGAAGATGAGACAGAGGCCATTTAGCCCATAAAGCCTCAAATATTGACTCTGGCCCTTGACAGAAAAGGTCAGCCAGTCCCTCTGTAAACCCGTCCCTGAACTGAAGCCACACACTGCTCGTGCTTCTTGTCGCCCTGGTTGTCTTTGCACCTAGGGTCCCAGAGCTGCCCACGTGTCCTACAGAGTGGTCTCCCGCCTCGCTCCCAGGCAGCTGAGCAGTGCGCGTAGGACAGGGCTTTGACGTTACACGGTCCTTAGCTGAGGGCTTCGGTTGGGCTGCGTCTCAGCTGTTCAGGTGCCTTTTTCTTTCCTCTGAGCAGTATCGGGGGAAGAAAAAAGGCTTGATGGAGTCGCAAGTTCTAGTATCATTTAAAGGCTATCCTCTGTGCCACATGTTGAAGCAGAGAGATGTTTGCTGTCATTCAGTCTGGAAACCAACCATGTCATTCATTGAAAAAGCCAAGCCCAGGAGTTACCCCTCAGCTCATGAGGAGTCAGACGGTGGGCCTGTCCGTCGGGAGGTGCTGTTGGAGGCGGGAGAGGCCCGAGGCTCCGTGAGGAAGGCGTTCTCTGCGGGCGCCCCTGCTGCTGGGGCCCTAACCAGGCTCAAGGGAATGGCATTCAGCTGCAAAAAGGAAGGAAATTCTGTCATCTGCGACAACTTGGGTGAACCTGGAGGACACTGCACTAAGTAAAATGTGCCAGTCACCAAAGGACAAATACTGTGATGCCACTGAGATGGGGTACCCAGTACATACATAAATTCACAGAGCACGGTGGCCCCAGGAGCTGGGGGGCGGGGGAGTCACTGGTTAACGGGTACAGGAGGAAAAGGGCTCTGGAGATGGGGGAGACAGACGGTGGTGGTGGTTGCATGACGTGAACACACCTAAAGCCACTGAATTTGACACTTAGAAATGATTAACGGGGTCAGCAGTATGTTACACATCACAACTAAAATCTCTCAGGCTTCTCTGTCCCGGGGCTGGGGGGCCAGGACAGCGGGCAGCACAGTAGACTGCCCAGCTCTGGAGGGGACACTTCTGGCCAGCTGACCAGGTCTCACCAAGACCAAGTCCTAGCACCCAGCAGCCTGCCGGCTCACGGCGCAGCACATTCTCATTGGAACATCAGGGACCATTCTTGGCCTGGGAAGCTCGGCATGGGGCCGTGACTAGCCCGAGTGACAGCTGAATCCACACGCGGCTCTCCACTCTGCTCGCTGGCCTCCTAACTGCCCGTCCTTCAGCCTGGGGGTGAGGTGTAAGGGCTCAGCTCTGCTGCAGAGTGCAGTCTGTTCTCGTAGTTGGCAGTAATTACGTTACACACAGTCACCGTGAGCCCTGAATAGCGAATCGCGAACCACTAGTAGGGGAAAAGCAGGGTTGGGTTCCTGTGAGCCTCTGGTCACGTAACCTTGTTTGACATGTCTGTTTAAAGACACCTTATTTATTACACATTGTTGATTCATTAATATTGACCTCAAGGCCAGCAGCACTCTCACTCAAACCTGCACAAGCTTATCCAGCCCAAAGGTACATCAGAGCCTTCCCACAGTCAGGACACAGCACGTAGCACGCACTGTGCACGGGGACTGTTATACACAGGGAAGTCGCCAGGAAAAGTACAGAAATGTGCAAACTGTGACCCTAAATAGACGTGCAAAGGACACCTGCGTAGAGAATGAAGCTAAAAGAGGCAGGCAGAACGTCTCCTTGTTCAGCCCCAGCTGGGAATGTGCACACCGGGTGACTCAAGTTTCTGCCACTGCCCATGCCCGTGAGTGACCATGGAAGCACCTCAAGTGGTGATTTGTTGGGGCAGCTACAAATGAGTTGTAGGGAGTCAGCGAACCTGCAGGTTTGGATTCCACGAACAACCAGGGTCAATGGTATCGGCCTGTCCCGACGGCCCTCCCTCCCTCCCTCCCTCCACGTCACTTCTGGTGCCCGCCCCCTTCTTCCTGCCCCGGGCCAGGTCACCTGGGCTCCTCCCTAGGGCTCTCGCTCGTCTCCTACCCTGCCCCCTTCCAGCCCACTGACATGGCAGCTGGACGGTCCTTTGCAAACACAAGCCTGATCTGGGCTGCTCTGCTCAGACCTGAGTAAGAGTCCTGCTACGCAGCGTGAGGGCCCCCGCCCTCCCGCCCCCACCCTGGACACTGTGGCCCCTCCCAGCGCTCAGCAGCCGCTCAGATCATCTTCTGTCTTCGCTTCGGCCCGTCCCCACTGGAATGGGTGGGACATCAGGGTTTCCGCTGTGTCCCCAGCTCCCTGGCCCTTGTGTCTGTGGAATGGAACGAAATGGGGCCACCCAGCGGCGCGCCCGCCCCTCCTGTCCTGGGCCACCAGGGCTGCCACACTCACTCTTCTTGAAGAACTTGCGGCGCGCAGGCAGGCCGAGCTGGTGGCCCGCGCCGTCGCAGGAGCAGGCCTCGCCGCCCTGGCTGTAGTGCTTGGGCACCAGGTTGGACAGGGCTCTGCCCCCGGGCCGCACCGGGCCCTTGCACTTGTGCAGCTCCAGCGTCCCCGTGGCGTCCTCCACACACTGCCACTTCTGCACGACACATGAGGGCCTCAGGTGTGCAGGCGTGGCCGGCCGCCCGGCCGCGCCCCCTGCCCCCCAGCCCCCCCGTTACTGCCCTAATGGGGGACACGGGCTCACAGGAGCTCCGTTCCTGGGACTATGTGCTCAACGACAGACAGACACATCGTCTACTGTGGCAGAAGCACAGAGATGGTACCGGGGGACCCCGTGTGACTCTGCAACTGAGCTTGAGCCCCCAGGGCGCTGGCTGCGCTGGCCGAAGGGCCATGGAGCAGGTCTGGGATGCAGTTTGTAGGGACAGCCACTGGGAAGGCAGGCGGGGCAGAGGGACAGCTGTCCTGACCTGGGAGCTCCGGGGTGCCTTCTCACCTGTCCCAGCTGCTCACACCCGGTCTGGTACTCGGCACGCTGGCATAGGTCTTTCATGCGCTGGTACTTGGGTAGGAAGTTCTCCTCTTGGGCGTCCACCTTGTCACTGTCCCTCTTGTGGAGCAGTTTGCTGTGGGGCACAGAGCGGGACACGGAGCTGGCCTCTCGGCTCTGGGGGAGCATGTGGCCTGCCTATGGGGTGCCCCCCACTCAGCCCTGGCACATTGTCACCACGGAGCATGCCAGTTCTGCCTGGCCACGTCTTCTGATTGTTAAGAGACTTATGAATCGGGGACGTTAAACGGAACTTCCCAAAGTGCATGGATTGGCAAGAAAAAACATTCAAGACACAGCACAGGCAGCAAAAACGTGTGGCCTCTTCATGCAAATTATGTATCACCCACGGGGACAGCACACGGGCTCCCCTATGCTGGGGGCTGTCGACACAAGTCCCAGTCACCGCTGGAGCGTTTGACAGTCACAGCATTTGCTCTCCCGCCTGCACAGTGAGGTCATTAATGCCACCTGTACCGGCTGGGCAGCCAGGAGCATGCTGGGACGGGGCGCATGGGGGTGCCTGGGTGCTGCTTGGGACCTGGCACTCACCCTCTCTCCACCAGGAAGGAGTCCCGCCACACCCTCGTCTTCTTTTTTAAGTGAAACCTGGGGGGAAAAGCACACCTCCATCTTCTCATCCATGTGGGGGCCTCGCCATGTCCCCTCCCTTCTCCCAGTAGCAGGGATGGTGCCCAGAGCCAGCCTTGGTTCACAGTCAGCACGGATGCCGGGGGTTCCAGGAGAAGACGGGGTGAGGGGTTACCTGGGCACAGGAAAGGCTTAGACGCCCACACCCTGCGCCCCCAGCAGGGCTGCACCTTCCCAGAGACTTGAGTTTGGAGGTGTGAGCAGTCAGCTCTGGGGACGCAAACGTGGGCAGTTACCGTGTTGGCCACTAGGTGTCACTACAGCCACAGCAAAGGCTGCACGGCCCCCGCCCAGTTCCCTCATCTGCCCCCAGGACACCTAGGAAGGGCCACGTCCGGGTCACTCCGCCTGGCAGTAAGGGCGCGGGGCACGGCGATTAGGAGCGCAGCCTCCAGT
This sequence comes from Lyroderma lyra, assembly GCA_004026885.1. NCBI lineage: Eukaryota > Metazoa > Chordata > Mammalia > Chiroptera > Megadermatidae > Lyroderma > Lyroderma lyra. The sequence continues at coordinate 375,418 of PVJL010000565.1, forward strand.
CTAGAGTCGGACCAGACTTGCTGAGACCTCTGACACGTCACTTGACCTCCCCGGGCTTCAATTCCCACGTTGGCAAACGGGGGCCGTGACCGTGCCTGCCTGAGGGTTAGCATGGAGACGGAAACAACAAACCCCTCGGCTCCTGGGACCGGCCTGGGCCGCGCGAAGCGCTTCACTGGCCCTCGCCCCTGCGGCGGCTGCTCCGCGTTTTGCACACATTTATCTCTGAGAGGGTCTGCCCCCTTAGAGGGACGTCCTTCTCTCCTGCGGCAGGGAAGTGGTCGGGGTAGGGGACCCTGGACCCATGCGATGTGCCCATGAGCTCACGTAGCTGGGGGGCCCGGCGCGCCCCCTCACCGGTTCGCTGGCCGCTCCGTGTCCAGCAGCTTGAGGATGGACTTCCCGTCCATGTCCGAGGGGATGTCCAGCCCTGCGATGTCCAGGATGGTGGGGGCCAGGTCAATATTGAGGACGATGTGGGGATTCCTGGGGGAGGCAGGGACATCAGACGTGGCCACCTGAGCCGTGGTGCCCAGGTGGTGCCACGTGAGAGGGGGGCAGCTGGAGGGATGGATGTCCCCAGGGACTGAGGTTCTGAAGGTGGGGGAGCTGCAATCCTGTCACTCCCTGCACCTCAGCCCTCAAGGTCCCCTCTGTGGCCCGGGCCCCTCCCCTATCGCTTACCTCTGTGCCCCTGACACACCCCAGGGGCAGGACTCACAGGCCCCACGTGGCCTCTCCATGGCTGTCTTCTGCCAGAAATGCCCTCCCTGCTCCCCACTATCCGAACAAAGGGCACTCCCCCTTTAAGAGCCACCCCAGACCCCAGACCTTCCCCCTGGACCCTGCTCTGACCCTGAGACAAACACTGGCCCCCTTGCTGTCCTGACAGGCCAGGCGCTGTCTGGCCTCAGGGCCTTTGCTCTTGCTGCCCCTTCCGCCAGGACGTTCTCCCTCCAGGTACCAGCACAGCACTCTCCCTCCCCTCCTGCAGCCCCAGCAGGCCGTGGCACACTCTGTGTGGCCCTGTGATCCCCACCCTCTGGTACTGACATCGTCGTGTGGTCCCCTCCCCTCGAGGGTGCGCCAAACCAGTGGAACATGGCTGTCACTTGTGGCGCTGTGACATGATGCACGACTCGGTCTTGCTAGCTGTGTCTCCCGCGTCTGTTCTCCCCTGGCTGCCTTTGAGGCAGTGAGTCCGCCCCAGCGAGGACGCGGGGTGGACTGTCTGGGAGGCAGGCGGGTGAGTTCAAGGCCGCTGCTTGTACTTGCAGAACGCTGAGAGCCCCGATGGGCCTGCGAGAGTCAGCCTCAGGCTTCTGTTCAAACCACGGCTGGCTCCTGCGCTGGTGGCTGAGAGCCATGGCGACTGCCACCACGGGAGAAGAGCCTGCCTGAGAGTGAAGCCAGTTCAGAGGAAGCAGGGGAGAATGAGAGCGTCCTGATGTCGTCACGTGACTGCTGGGTCCGGCCGCGCCTCAGGCCAGCGCTAGCCCTGTCACGTCCAGTCTGAGGGTCATTTCTGCTGGCCACCAAAGGAGGCCTGGCTGACACAGACATCCTGTGTCCTCAGCCCCAAATCGGACGTTAGCACTCTCCTTCTCTCGTCCATGTGGGGCGCGGTTCTGGGTTCTATGGCCGAACCCCCGGTGTCAGTGCGTACAGCACCTTAGTGGGTCAGATGCGCGGGGGGTGGTCAAGGTCTCTGCGAGGTGGCGCACAGAGGCGGGCGGGAACGGGGACCCCGGGCTTCACACCCAGCTCATTCCTTTAGGTGCCAGGTGACCGCAGGCAACGTGACCTCTCTGGGCCTCAGTTTCCTTAGGTATCGGACAGGGATGAAAATGGCACCTCCCTCACAGGCTCACTGTGGTGCCGAAATGAAGGACAGGGATGGCGAGTGCTTAGACCTGGGCCTGAGGAACGAACGCTGTGTGAACACAGCTCGTACGACTGTTGTTGTTACAGCTGTGATGACAGGTGGGGACCGAGAGCAGAGCCAGGCCGCGACCTGAGGAGGGTGGCAGAGGGGCGCGGGGGGGGGTGGGTTCGCATTGCCACCAAGGGTCCAGGGCGGCGGGAACGGCTCGGTCCCCACACAGCACCGCCGGCCGCTCCTGGGAGGAATCCTGTGGCACGAGGGCCGCTGCGTGTCCCCTCTGGGCTCAGATGGAAGTCAGACCAAATAACCGTCTTAATGGCCATTTATCTGCACTGCAGACAGCCGCTCCAGTCGGTCTCCATCGTGTCCCCGCTGATCCGAGGAAGCTGCTCCTTGGCTTCCCTCTCCCTGCACCCGACGTGGCATTTTTTGCTGCCAGAGCACTGTCATCTCAAAGGGTAGCCCGCGGAGAAGGCTGGCGGAGGGCCCGCGTGGTTCTGAGGAAGGTGGGACTCCCAAGTTCTGGCACTGGCTCAGCTGATCCCGCCATCACCCTGTCCCCCCTCGCCGAGGCAGTGGGGCTCCTCTGTGACCACCAGCAGACCCCAGGGCCAGACAGAACTCGAGGCGGTGGTCCCACCCGCTGGCCGTGACACGCTCGGCCTGCTCCCGGTCCCACGGCCCACCGCCACCCAACTGTTTTCACAGGAGCGGACAGCCCCTGGCCTCTCCTTCCCCAACTGCGGGTGTGCCACCCAGCAGATCCCAGCCCAGGGGACACGACTGCCCTTCCACTTGGTACTGAGGTCCCGGCCCAGGTCGTGTGCTGTCCAGGTGGTGCCTTGGGGCTGCCTGCTGCTTGCCCGCCCAGATGCCAGTGGAGCCCCGAGACCTCACTGGGAGTGATGGCGGGTGGCCCAGGGGGTGGGGGTGACACACTTACAGCGAGCCAGCCTCCACGTTGGGGCCCCTCACGTAGAATGGGACCCTGATGTCGAACTCGTACGGCATGGACTTGCCCTTGACCAGGCCGAACTGGCCGATGTGGTAGCCGTGGTCGGCGGTGTACACGATGTAGGTGTTGTCCAGCTCGCCCGTCTCCACCAGCATGTTGTAAATCTGGGACGTGGGCGGGCAGGTGAGGACACCCCGCCACCCCGAGGCTGACGGGTGCTCAGGTCTCAGGCCCTCTCCCTCTCCTGCTGCAGGGCCTCGTCACCTTGGTGGGGGTTGGGGGGGTCCCTGGGGCTGTCCTATGTATAACTGCAGCCTCCCTACTTTCTGTCAACTTCCTGTCCCCTTACTTTGGTTCACAGCACTCCTCACCTTCTATGTCGCCCACTTATTTGTGGACGGTCTCCCTATATTAGGATGAAAGCTCCGTCAGAGCAGAGACCTTTGTCACGTTATCCCCTGTTGTATTCCTTGCGCACCGGCACTCAACAGATTTGTTCACTCATTCAGTGCCTATGAATGCACAGAATGAAGAATGAATGAATGGAATGAATGAATGAATGAACAAAGTGGTCCTGTGGCAGGAGTTTGCGATCTACGTCAGTGCCATCCAGCAGAACCTCCTCTGATGCTGTGGAAATCTGTCCTGCACAACACGGTGGCCACCAGCTACATGTGGCTAAGGAGCCCTCAAGCTGTGGCTAGTGTGACTGAGGGACTGAATTTTAAATTGTGCGGTATTTTCACTAAAAATAGTGAAAATTGCCATGGATAAATAAGATATAGGATGTAAGAAGGCTGTCCAGAAAAACTCCAGCCCTAAATGCCTCTCTTTTTCACATTACATGGCTGGATACTTTCCAGACAGCCCTCGTATACCCACACGATGGAACTGGAACGTTATTCAGCAATTAAGGCTGATGCTCTAATACCTGCTGCCATACCGCGTGGATGAACCTTGAAAACATCAAGCTACGTGAAAGGAGCCCGCACTGTGTAGCATTCCTCTTATAGAAATGTCCAGAAGAGGCAAACCCATAGAGACACCAGACTGGTGGCTGCCTACGGATGATGGGGGAGGGGGTGTTTGGGGGGTGGTGTCTGAGGGCTGTGGGGTTTATTATATTTTGGGGGTAATGAAACTTCTCAAATCGATTGTGGTGATGATCGTACAACTCTGCAAATGTATCAAAACCAGGGACCTGCAGACTCTACTTGGGTGACCTGTGTGGTAGGCGAACGACTGATCTCTCTCAACACAGCTGTAAGGAACGCTGGCTGCCAAGCCAACAGCAGGAGCTAGGGTGCAGGTTTCCGTCTGGGCTGCTCCAAGCCGCTCCCCCCAGGCCTGGAACGGTGCCTGCCTTTCATTCTGCCTCTGTTTCCATTCCTCTCCAGCTGGTGACACTCGGGAAAGGGAGGAGGGCAGGGAGGTGTCAGGCTGGGGGGGGGCCACGTGCGCGGGCTGGCGGAGGGTGGCCTACCGTCTCCATGGAGTCGTCCACGGACATGAGGGTCTGCAGGCGCTTCCGCTGGAGCATGTTGGTGAATTCCATGTGGATGGGCTTCATGGGCCCCGTGTAGCGCATGATCCAGTGCTTGTCGGGGTTGGGGGCGTAGTTGTAGCTGGGCGTGCTGCGGGGACATACACACCCCACCCTACGGGTCATGCCGGAGGGGCGGCCCCGCCCCAGTCCGCCCCAGCCCCACCCCCAGCCCGCCCCTGCCCCCCGCCCCGCCCCAGTGCGCCCGGCCCCGCCCCAGTCCGCCCCGGCCCCGCCCCCAGCCCGCACTGCCCCGCAGAGCCTGCAGCCCAGTGTGAAGCGCCCCCGTGTGGGGGGAGCATGATGCTGGCCGGTCGGGCGCTCTGCTGAGCGTGAGGTCAGCGTTCGTGTGTGCGGGGTGTGCACGCGGGCAGCCTGCAGGAGGTACAGAGTTAAGTGACCCAGAGCCACACCGTGAGGAAGTCGGCCCCATCTCAGCTCCGTCAGCGCCCCCATTACAGCAAGGCCAGAGTCCCGGCTGGTACCCTCCTAACACCTGTCTGCAGGGGGCTCACTTCCCTTTGCAAAGGAGAGAGGCTCAGGACCCCATTCTAACTTCACGGCGGGGCACGTACTTTCCGTTCCCTTGGGTAAGAGAGCAAGTGACGGCTATCGTGGTTAAGGCACAACTACCGAATTCCCTTTTGCAATAGATTTTGGTTAACCAAAGGACACTGATTAAAAAGTTAGAGAAACAGCAGTCATGCACGCATGGCCGACGTTGTGAGGATGGCCCGAACGGGTACATTTGGGACACGCTGTGTTCTATGACTTAGTTGTTCGTTATTCTTCCCACTTGGCTTAGGCTTCCCATTGGCGAAAGAGGAAATGGAGGGTCTGGGAAGTTTGGGGTTCTGCCCGTGGTTTCCCGCCGGACTCCGAGACTGCTGCCGTGGGGTCCGCTGTGGTGACCTCTCTCCAGCTCTTACTACGCGCTGGGCACGGCTTCGAAGGGTCCGCCTCGTGTCACACGATATTGATACAGCCTCAGGAGCTGGTGCTAATCTCATTCTTGTGTGAGAAACGAGGGGACGGAGGCCCAGCAAGGGGACTGACTTGCCGACAGCAGAGCTGGGGCTGAACTCCAGGAGCAGGTGTGCTCAGCCACGGCCTGCCAAACGCCTCCCTGACCCACGGGGGCCTGACCAGACGAACACGCTCCCGCCCCTAAGTGTTTGAGCAAAACTGTGGCCAAGGCATTCCTGCTAGAGGTTTAAGCAGCAAGAATACCTGGGTTAATGCAGTCCAGGGCCATTGGAAGTTTCCAGATGATTCTATCATAGTAACATACTCTGCCCCAAACCAAGAGCAGATCTGAGCTACTGAAAACCCCACTGATGTATGGGGCATGGGGGTGGGGGACACCGATGATGGGAAGCGTCCCTTGCTCTGGGTCTGATATCTGAGGGCCAGGTCGCCCCAGGTCTCACCCGCTCCCTGGGCAAAGATGCACATCCAGGTTGAGTTTCCACTGCTGGAAGACAAAAGGCTTTTCAAAGGATATTAAGGGGGCAAGGGGCTGTGTGGAGTGGGGGAGGCCAACCCAGTCTTGTCAGAGACCGAACCCCGTCCCTCCCACAGGTCATGTCAGGGCCTTTACACCCGAATATCAGAACGTTCTCAGCTTTCGGCAGCGGGTTCCTAGGCAGGGCGTTGTGTCACAGCCTCCAGATTCCTTCTGGACTTTGCTTTCAGTCCCTGGCTGGTCTCCTGTCGCTAAATCCAACCCGGCCCACGGCCTCCTTTGATTAAGTGAACCACCCCGCGTTCCTGTGGGGCAGCGTGAGGCCTGACTCACGTGCAGAACATTCCCAGGACCGAGCCCCCCCCCCCCCCCGAGGAACTGGAAGGGGCTGCTGGGGGCCAGGCTGCACAGGGAGCTGCTCTCAGAGCTGTCGCCAGTGTGGGAACATTGTTCCTGCGGCCCAAGGGGCCGCATTCCAGGAGGCAGTTTGGAGCCATCATCCCAGAATCTACTGGGTTCTGTTAGGCCAGTGTTTGCCCAGAGAGCAGCTGCGAGGGTAAGTCTGTGGCCCTTTCCCTGAGAGACAGGTTACAGAGCCTGGGGACCGGTGAGTGCCAGAGCAGGCTGGCTGGTGACCTGCAGGAGGCCAGGCCCCCTCAGACGGGTGTCACATTTTCACAGGAACCCAGTTGACCAGAGCTGCAACCCTCACCTCCTTAAGAATCTGAGGAATGTCTGGTGTGCTCCCAGCGGGGCCTGAAGGACACGGGAGGATGACTGTCCTCACCGCCTCTCACCCCAAGGCTGTCAACACCGCTGGCCTGGCTCCCTCGGGTTATAAAAGGAGAGGCCCATGAACCCGCAATTAGAAGTGAACCCACACTTCGCACGCACCTCTGGGGGCTGGTGTTTGTGAGCCTGTGTCTCTGAGTATTTTTGCATGTCTGAGAAGACGTACAATTGTGTGTGTGTGTGTGTGTATTTATCTTTATGTATGAGGGCTGTCAGGAAAAACCAGCCATAAATGCCTCTTTTTCGTATTACACGGTTGGATACTTTCCGGATAGCCCTTGTATGTGTCTTTGTGTGCATATCTGTGTATCTTTGTGTCCACATGTGTGTATGTGTTTGTATGTATATGTTCGTGGGTGCACTTGTATTTGTGTCTTTGTGGTATTTGTGTCTGTATGTGTGTGTATAACTGTAGCTTTGTGCTTCCACCTGCATCTGTGAATGTGTGTACACATGTATCTGTATCTTTGTGCATCTGTGAATGTGTATACATGTATCCGTTTGTATCTTTGTGTGCACGTGTGTGTGTGTGTGTGTGTGTGTGTGTGTATGGAGTGGGGAAAGTGAACAACACGGCATCAAGCAGCGTTTCTCAGAACCCACAGGGCCCAGGAACAGGAAACAGGCTTGATAGGGTGAGTCTCTGACAGCAGCCTCCTGATAGAAAGATCTGGAACTCCAACCCAATGTGCAGGGCTCGGTCCTCTCCTCACCCCAACTGTCATAACTAAATATCCCAGCTGCAGAACCTTCTGGTTTTTGGTTTTGTTTTGGAAATGATTATACCCCAGAGATAAGAGAGCCTTCCAAACACACCCCTAATAAGGCAAGGGGGTTCTCTGGGTAAGTAATAGCAGGCGCTGCTCATGTTCAATTTCTGTAATTTTCATTTCAAAGGGAAAATAAATGAGCCGGCAATGTCAAACAATCTCATCACGAAACACCAGGGCTGCTGGGGGACCAGGGGGAGCTGCCAGCACCTCTTTTAAAGGAGCAGGCGTAGAAGGGAAGTGTGCCTTCCTCCATCCCACCGCTTCCTCCTTAGGTGGGCCGGAGCTGGCCCCCGGCCCCCTGGGAAAGGTGGGCTGTTGGGGGTGGAAGGGAGAGGCGGGCGGGCAGGCAAGTCAGCCGCGCAGGGAGGCAGTGCTGCCCTCTGGGGGGCGCGGGCCGCACTGCAGCCCCTGCAACGCAGTTTCTCACCTGTCAAATCCGCTTCCCCAAAGACGGGGCGATCAGAAGGTAACACACCCTCCAACCGAGCTGAGCCACTCTGGGCACCGTCGGAAAGTAATTACAGCGAGGGGCCTGAGGAGGGCAATGCATTCTGACTGTAATGAAAATTAAGCACCTGGAATGTTCAGTCAGATTCCAAACTGCCCTGTCCTTGTACCTCAATGTCACAGCAAGGGCTGCTGAGGCCGACTTCTAAGCGGGAGGTGGTCTGACGCAGAAAAAGCAGAATGTTCCAGAAGGACTTACTAGCCAGCTGGAGGGAGGAGGCCGAGAGGTGGGAGGCGGGAGTGGGGAGCCTGCCATCTACCAGCTGGGTGACCTTAGGGAAAGCTGCCGCACCTCTCTGTGCCTCTGTTTTCTTCTCTGTAAAATGGGGCTACCCAGTGTGACGGGCAGCCTCTAAGAAAGCCCTCCATGGTCCCCGGCGTCCTGGTCGTCACACACTTGTGTAGCCCCCTCCCACACTTTAGGAGCACTGTCTGCGTGACCAATAGAATTCAGCAGAGCGATGCGTGTCACTCGAGACGAGGTTATAAGCGACTACGGCTTCCATCTTGGGCCCCCGCCACCGGCCCATCTCTCTCTCGGATCACGAGCTCTAGAGGAAGCCAGCTGCTATGCCCTACGCGCACCCAAGCGGCCAGGTGGGGGAGCCCGGGCTGACACCCCGATGACAGCCTCCGGAGACCCTGAGCAGAGCCTCCCCCCACGCCGCCCTGGACACCGCCTCTCAGGACACTGTGAGGTAATATACACCGTGCATTTCAGGGTAATTTGTTAACGAATACAGCAGGGTCATGGTGACTACTCAGGGATTTGGTGCCACGGAAGGGGCTCAGCACAGAGCCATCACACGGTGCTGCTCGATAAAGGTGGGCGAGTGTGCTAGTAGTCTGCTGGTGCTACGGACCCCTTCTCGGAAGAGTGTTTGAAAAGCACAAGATAAATACACAGACTACAAAGAGAACCCACCCTACGGAAATGGAGACCCCTCGGGCAGGACGTGGGTCCCATGTGACAATGTCCTGTCATTGCTCTGGTCTGTTGGCCAGCGAGGCTGGGCTCGTGCCCTGGTTTCCCCACAGACGAGCTGTGTGCTCCTGGGGTCTCTCTCCCCGGGGAGCAGCGAGAAGGGGCAGCTCCGTGGTCGCTGCTACAACGCGGACCCTCCCGCCTCGTGCCGACCGCCGGCTCTGCAGGCCAGGCCCCAGCTTACATGTGCTGCGATGCGTTGGGGAAGAGGCGGGCGTACTGGGGCGCCGAGTCCTCGGGGCCGTGGGGGGCTGCATGGCTGATGACCATGAGGACGGGCCGGTGTGGGTACATCTTCTTGGACGTGCGGAAGAAGCTCACGCTGTCGTTGGTGATGAGGTCCGTCAGGTAGTCCTGGGGGTGGGGAGACACGGGGGGCGCATGAGGAGCTGACCCTTCATACCAGGCACCTGCTGTGTGCCAGGCGTTGGGGACATGGTGGCAACCAAACCAGACAATCCCTGCCCTGGTGGAGGCGACGGGCCAGGGGACAGACAGGTAGTAAGCCAACAAGTAAAATACATGAACGTCAGATGGCGTGATGCACATGGAGAGAAAGATGCGGCGGAGAGCTTAGGGGAGACGGGCCAGACGTTGCAATTTGTCATTCGTGCACGACAGATATTAAAAACAGTAACAGCTGACACTACCGAGTGCTTGGGGCGTGCCGGGAAGTGTTGTTTCCTTGCATTAGTGCGTTCGATGCCAACGTAGTGACAGCAAGTGTGACAGTCAGCCCTGCTATTCAGAGCAGCAACTGAACGCACAGAGAAGTGACTCCCTCGTGCAGTGGCACACGGCCGGGAGGTGCCGCAGCTGGGCCTCTGGACTCATGGTCCCGGGCCCAGAGGGGCCGAGGCTCCAGGGCAAGCTCGTCCACCCCGCGGGCGGCCCAGGGCGGTGCTGAACGCGGCCCGACACAGAATTCGTGAACTTTCTTAAAGCATGACGGAAGTTATACATGGACTTTTTTTTTTTGAAGCCCATCAGCTATTGTTAGTGTTTGTGGATTTGACGTGTGGCCCAGGACAGTTTCCGCGGAGGCCCGGGGAAGCCAGGAGGTCGGACGTGGCTGCTCCGGGGGACAGCGGCCACCCTGCCTTCCCGGAGAGCCTGTGCTGGGGGCAGGAGCAGAGAAACATGTACACAATGAGGCAAGACAGTGACAGGGTGTGACAGATGAAGGAAGTAAGACTTGACAAAGAGTAGGGGGAGCTGGTGCAGTCAGGGAGGGCCTCTCTGAGGAGGTGACATTTGAGCCGAGACCTGAGTGATGGGAAGGAGCTGGGCATGGGGAGGGCTTCAGGCGCCAAGAATGTACAGCTCTTGACACAGTGCTCTTGACCAGAGTCAGCTCGCAGTATGGCTGTCTCGGTGGCCTCTCAGATTCTCTGCACGTGTCAAAGCCACCTACCCTTCCTGGTCATCCTCAAGGCCTCTCCTGTGCTAAGCCCGCTCCGATCCCTGCTGTAAGTGGGGAGCGTCTGCAATGACATCTGACAGTTATGCCTGGGCCCTGTCCCTGTCATCCATGTGGATTGGACGGGCGACACCACCCCGACTGCAGGGGCCGACAGGGAGTGTGGGCCGGGCCGGCCAGCAAGAACA